>WEDG01000146.1:0-19048 GCA_017591395.1 Schistocephalus solidus
GGAATCGGATGGGCGGTTGATGCATCGTTGCATGATTTTAAATGGCATGGCAGGGATTGGTTTGGGTTGCGGGCCCGGCGTCAAGGTCGGGCGGGAATTAAATGGAAGTAATGTTGCAGATGGCGCAATCACGAGTAGTGAATTACCAATATATCAGCGGTTAATTGATCCATCCCAATCTATGAAGCATTTGTTCCGGTGCGGTTATGAAAAAGAAAAATCGGCATGGAGTAAAAAGCCTTTCCTATGACCCAATATTAGGCAGAGGCTATGCTTTTGTTGGGTTTGTCTATATATTAAGAGAATTAAATGCCTGGTGAACGTTTTCAGGTAAGCCTGTTTTTGATAAATTGACGCCTGTCTGAATTTAAGCAGTACAACTAACAACGTAGGAATAATCGACTCAGACTTCTACAGATGCTGCTACTTGGTGAAGGTACCGCAATAGTTGTGGCGATAACCGTTGATGCGGAAAAATTTTTGACATTGAGTACGACAAATTAAATTTTTAAAATAAACTAACAACAATTTTAAAAAAACGGTGGTTTCAAGACACGCATCATACAAGGAGGTGACTGGTAAAAAGGGTACTCTACTGTCGCTTGATGTGTCGGCAGTTAATAAAATTATCATCTTCGAAAATAATAATGTGCTGTAAAGGATACAAAAAATCTCTTTAAAACAAGAAGTAACGCCGTTGGAATGCTTGGAAAAAACGATGTGCCGTTAGGTCCAACAGTTTTAAGGCTGATATCAGGATAGGGGACGTACATGATTAAAGTTTACTGTAAAAAGGAAACAACTAAGATCTTAACGTAAAGAAAATGTATTCGCAAAACTACAGCGAATGTAGTAAAGGTGCGAGGGGCACATAGGGATAAGAAGTCACAGAAAAGCTCTAGTCCTTCTGTGGCACGAATAGGTGGACAACAAGCAGTCTGGGTGTGCCGATGACGCTGGCTATCGGTTACCGATGTTATTCGCTGAGGTGCACGTTACTTTTGAGCCGATGTTTGGAATATATCATCTGTAGACCGCTAACGGCGGCAGATAAGTGCTTCTGAGAAGCTTAAGGAGTGCCCTCAAGCGAATGTGGCCAACTCAGTGAACTCCGCTCTGCAATCAGGCCATTTCGCCTGGATATTCAGCCAGATGGCTAGTTCATAGTCATCATTTCAAATTTAAGAAGTCCCTCGAATTTCCACCTGCGTACACTATCACTGACTTGTTGGCATTTTATAGCTGCGTGTGCGGTTGTTGCCGAAACTGTGAGGAATGCCAGAACATAATAGTTGTGTGACTTGTCGATATAGACGCACTGCCCGTATTGTGATTTTTAACAAACTTTAGAAAAAGGCTTAATTGTAATTATGTCATACAATATGCGCAGCAGACCCTCGACAGGTAATGAAAAAAGGCACCAACATGCACTAGAAACCTGTTAATCGCCCGTCTAACACTGCTTTTTAGTGTATTAATAATTCTAAATTATTTTACAAAAGGATATATGTTATAGATAAGTCAAACGGATGTGCTGGTAATTCAAAATATATAATATGGCAAACTTCACAATATGTTGATAAAATACAGAAATCAAACGAAGACCTCCCATATGCAAATTTCACAGATTGCAGGAGCGGATACGGCGTGTACATGAGGTCCGCATCAGCAAAGGTTTTTCGAACTATCCTTCACGTCAAATTATCTGTCTTAACGCGTATGTTTTTCTGCGTTCCTCAACACAGTACCTCATGCCTCCTGATTCTATGTTAGTTCTCCATTTTAGAGGCCGAAGACTTCGAGGCTCATTGAAAATCACTGTCCGATTTTGAGAAAAAGGTTAACCAATAGACCGCGATGGCTTACGCGGGCCTTAAAAATCGACGTTAACAAAAAGCGGAGATTGTGGAAAAAATCGCTTACGGACGGAATTCCTGCATCTCTACATGCGTACAAAACGCAGGGAAATCGGGTTAAGGGTCTTATTGTTAGAACAAGACAGGCTTTCGAAGTGGACCTGCTGAACCGGGCCACCGTGGACCCGAAACTGTTTTATGGTTACCTCAGGCAGAATACACGGAACAAGGATCCGATACCCCTGTTGAGGTCCGCCGAGGGCATAGACCTTACTAAAGACGGTGCGAAGGCTGTTCATCTTTCGGAATTTTTCCAGTCTGTTTTCATAAATGAAACGAGAAACGATCACCTTACCGATGGCTTCGAAGTGGATACAATAGTCGAGACTGTTCATTTCACCGAGACTACTGTCCTCAAGGAACTTTTGGGGTTAAAGGAATCTAAGTCTCCGGGTCCCGATGAAATACCTGCCAAGCTGTTGAGAGGGCTCGCGAGAGAGTTGGCAAAACCACTCTCTACGCTTTTCCAAACATCCTTCCGGACCGGAAGTCTACCAGCCGACTGAAATTCCGCATGGATTACGCCGCCTTATAAGGTTGGAAGCCGGGTCTCTGCAAACAAATATCGAACGGTCAGCCTAACTTCAGTTTGCTGCAAAAATCATGGAAAAATAATTAAGCAACAACTAATGCAGTTCTTCGAACATAACAATCTGCTATCCGAAGCCCAGTACGGTTTCCGTAGAGGTAGATCCTGCGTCACAAATTTGCTCTACTGATACAACGTTGGACTGAAGCGGTCGATAGTGGTAATACGGTGCACGCAGTCTATATAGACTTCAAAAAGGCTTTTGATAGCGTGCCGCACCACCGGCTTCCTAATAAACTCAACCGCATAGGCGTAAGAGGTAGACCTCTGACATAAATAGAAAACTTCTTAACTGGTCGCTCACAAACTGTTCATTTCAGCGACAAACAGTTGACCAAGGTTGAGGTTGAGAGTGGTGTTCCCAAAGGCTCTGTTCTCGGCCATATTTTGTTCATTGTCTACATCAACGATTGTGCCAACGAACTGGACTGCGATATTGTGATGTTTGCCGATGATCATAAACATTGGCGCATCATTCAAACTGCGGCTGACGAAGAGAACTTGCAGGCAAACTTAAATCGACTCCAGAAATGGTCAAATGATTGGCTCTTGCCGTTTAATGAGAGCAAGTGCAACATCATACGAGTCGGAAAAAGCAATCCTTCGAACCGTACGGTTTACAGTCAGAATGGCATTCCATAGAAAGAAGTGGATTTCCAAAAGGACCTTGGAGTCTGGATCACGCCCTCGCTTAAAACCTCCCTACATTGTACCTCGTTAAACGAGATTTTTCAGCCTTCACTACCGACTGCTTCGCTAAAGTTTTCGGAACATTCGTGCGGCCACAGTTGGAGTCCGCTATCCAAGCTTTGAGACCCTGGGCGGCGAAAGACATCAACATCCTCGAAAAGGTCCAAAGGCGAGCAACCAAACTTGTCCTCGGACATGGCTCACAGCCTTATGAAACACGGTTGTTGAATATTAATCTCTTTCTCTTGCACTATAGACAGCTTCGGGGGGACCTGATACTAACATTCCGCATACAACGCGTCCAGGACTGTTGTCTCGTCCCAGGTGATTTCTTCGAGTTAGCAACAACAACGAACTTGAGAGGTCATCCTCTCAAATAACGTGTGACTGGAGCAAGGCTAGACACTCGGAAGTACTTCTTCTCCAAAAGATTAGTCGAAGCTTGGAATATTCTTCCTCTGGATGTTGTTATGTCGGACTCCTTGGAGGTTTTTAAGCGAAAGTTAGATCGATATAATGGTGCGAGCTACAACACTAACTGAAAGCTTCAATTGTGACGTCAGAAAATAAGGCATTTATGTTACTACAAGCTATATTTTAGTAACATTTCTTTTATGTTTGTTATTTTCGTTCAAAGGCTTGCATTCTCCCATTATTCCCATGCTGGGGTCCTCGAGGTCTTCGCTGCTTAACTTATTTGCACACCTTGGTAACACCGTGAGTGTTCGCATCAGCTGCAACCGGCGACCGTCGTCCATAAGGTGTATGAACGTTCTCCCTTGCTTCCAACCGCAATGGACCGAGGATGATCTGGACATATATTTCCGCCTTTGAAATCCCTCAACAGACTCTGCAATCATGATTCTGCAATCTGATTCATGTGACCTCCGCAATGCCCCTGTTGGAGCCCCCTCCCCCCGCCCCAAGGGCGACAATTTTTTTCTCCTAAATATCATCGGGAGTTTTTATCACTGTATGCTCTTTTATAACTATGTTCCACTATGTTGGCCTCGCCAACATATCGAGATACTTTTTTTGATACCACAACTCGCATGTACAAATAGGGAATTCAAAGGTGACTCACTTACATCTCCCTCAAATATACTGATACTGATACTAGGTTGGCAAGCAAACGGGTGAGTAACGCACCTGTAGCCGTTATTAGTTGGTGCGCGTACTAAACAGGGTCTCTAAGCACCATGCTGATCACTCAAACGCAACGTTCATTAGAAGAAACGACAGAAATTTAAGAAATGGGTTCTACTCATAAGAAAGATATGAATGTATGAAAAGGTACAATAGAAAATAAGGAAGGGAGCGTTACATGTAGATATTTTTTTGTATGGAGTTCGGGGGAATTCTGTCATGTCCGTTGGATAACCGATGGGAAGTGCAACGCCGTGGACAACTGACGGGTCGGGACGAGGGGATGCTGACATTGAGCGGGTGACAACGATATGATATGCGGCGACGATAACTGTGCGGACGGGAGCCAGCGTTTGTGAGTGGAAGGGGGCCGTGGCCTCTTCACAGATAATCGATCATTCCGAACCCATCCTGGCTCGTGCCAAAAGTAAGTCTTCAATCCACTTAAACGACCGATTCAGTCTCTTTGTGCGTTTCATCATGCATAAAAATCGACTCATGCATTTTTGGTCCATTCGTGATAAGTCAATCAGCGCGGGATCCTAGTCGACGGATTTTGGCGCATGATGTCCGTCCTCGTCAAAAATTATTCAGAGACTAATCTTTTGTTAACTTTGCAGGGTACGAACAGACCCAGTTCCTTTGTATCGCGTTAAAGAGCATAACTCAAGGGGAGTTTTACACAAGTGAATAAGCTTAGAAATGTCTATTAAACATATAAATTGACTGTTACCGTGGCGAAATGTATCGACATAAAGCAATGTTCAATGCATGTAATAGCTGGAAAATATGTACGATGGTGTCATGCTAGCCACCGGATCTGTTTGGCGACTACTTGGTTAGATGTGACCTTTGGTCGTGGCTAGGGCGTCGAATTGAACAGGATAAACATAGTTGGCCACAGCAACTGAAAAGAAGTGCTTGAGGTGACGTTTTTTCTAGGTTCATTCACACCCGTTACAACCTCGGTTTTTCAGCATCGAGTAAACTGCCTTAAGCTATTGGCCAGTACAAGAGTAAAATGCTGCGAAACGACAGTTACACCATTGTATCCAACGAGGTCAAACGTTTCCTCAAGAGAATGGTGGCGCAGAGATAATGGGTTCAATGTTAAGTACATTAAAGTGAAAGAAGACTTGGACAGCAACTACTTGACATTGTAATGCCTTGCTATCTTAGGCCCGGTGTCATGACAGATTCAATATAACCGGGCACTGGAGAAGGTACAAGGGTTTGGCACGGTCGCAGTAGCCGCTAGGATTGCCATCACACCTTGCTCGGCGCTCTCTGAGTAGGAGAACCATAGAGGCCTTATTGGGGAGTATACTTGGCATTCTGAATGTCGGTCACTTCACACAAGCACATGCAGGGATGACTGCACCGTCCGAGTTACACCCTCAATTGACAACCTTCCAAGTCATGGCTTTTAGCGCACATTAATAGCTCCAAACAAGTAAGGTTGTTTATACTGAGCAAAATACACTGAACCATCAACGTTACTCTATATTACTATTCCAAGGGAAGGAGAGCTGGCCATTTGAATTGTGTGTGGAATAGGCGCTGGGTTGAACATACGCGACCTGCACCCCCAACCACAATCACCACTGTTTCACTCAAAAAATATGGGTCACTCACATCACATTTGTGAGAGGGTAAGAGGTCATGTTGGGAAGGAGCCATTACAGCCTGACTCTCGGATAACCAGTTGGCCAGTCCACACACACGTTAGGCTAAATAAGGGTTCTGAGTGCAATCCTCAGTGTGCATCCTTCCAAGCTGCAGCGATAGCGCACCGTAATACTCTAAGGTTTGACTCACATGCATTGTTTGATTTTGGACATAGTCGTTTGCAGCGTAACTGCTATTGAGAGATAATTGTTATGGCAAACTATTGGTGTTCTACTGCAATTTTCTCGGTACATCTGTGGCTTGATAGGTCGATACGGTGATTAAATTTGTGTTGGAAGTGCATAAAATTGAGGTAGGTCCGGTAGGTGTGTGTTGGTACCTTTGACCTTCGTTTGCCAGTCTCTGTGCGGTGGATTCATAAGTGATCTACATGCGCGTTGGCAATAAGTGCATTGTAGGTTTGCAAATGCAGATCAGGCTGTTTTGGAGAGGTTACTATTGTTAGTCGTGCTGATGAAATGGTGGTCATTAGTGTTGGAAATGAACGAATCGTCGGGTATACCGGGTGTGGTTTGAGTGTCATTGTTGCAGATGGCTCAAATTTCGTGCATATGCATGGAACCAAAAATGTCCGTGCGGAGTATGAAAGAACATATGCCGTTACAGCAGTGTAGGAGGATGCATTTAGCGCATTTTGGGGCTTAGGTAACAGGTGCACCAGCCACAGTCTAATGAATTTGGAAGTCGCTAACCAGACCAAAGCCTGGGATGAATGATCGATCCTAAAGTATACAGGTTAATATCAAATGAAGGTAGGAGAGGACTAGATGTCGGAAGTAGTCAGCGGTGGCAGAGTGTGGAAGTGATCTTGTGTGTGGACGTCACTGCGATCGACGCGGGGTATGCGGCAGGAAGGATAGTAGTGGTGATCGAGGGTGGTGGGAAGTCGATGTTTGGTCACAGCTTATGACGCCGTCATCGTTGTGCACCGCGCACGGGTTGAGGCAGAGATGAGAGAAGAGTGTCATGGATGTAAGTAGATGTTTTTGGGATTTTTGCCGCATGCTGTTTGAATATGTCCGATGAGGTCGAATCAGGCGCGAAAGTCCATTGGCAGCGTGGCATTTTTAGAGCACTCAGGCATGGCTAGAGATATCTCTGACGTTTGCGATTTGCATGTCGCTTACTGGGCCACGGAAGTGGCGATCCGCCGCGCTTCAGTACATGGCTGAGATCGTATTTACAGAATTATTCCAGGCCATAGATTCTTGTCTTCATACATGGCAATAATCTAACCCATGGGCGGCACGATAGCCTTAATTGCTTGGAAATTTATATTTAATAATATACAATTTCGTGCCACTACTTTAATTGACGAACATTTAGACAAGATTGCGTATACTCCAGTAGCGATGTGTCCCTTTTACATAAATACATAGTATATTTAACGTCCAGAGTGTCGCACTAGTACAGAAATAGTACCATGGTTAAACGAAATACAAAGTGCATAAATCCTGCTCTGTGTGACCCAAAATATGAACAACCAAAAATTAGGAATAATTAGGCGTTTCTGATTCAAAAGGATTCGTCATTTTTAAAAAAAGGCGTATGTTTTTCTCTCACGAGCGAAAGTTCTGTTTCTCTTTAAAAACTAACAAACCTCCTTCAACATATACATTTTCCATAAACATTCCTGAAGAAGTTTTTTACTGTCGGTTCTTTTATTTATTTTTTTGACCACCGATTTGTGTCGTTTATCATCACCAAGAAGCTGAGCTACTATGCATAACTTTACTGTGTACGATTGCGCATTCGTTTTAGTTTTTCTCTTGTCTGAGCTCCAGGGCACAACGGAACATACATGTTCCTTAAGCAGATCGGTGTGCCACACACTACAATATATATATATATATATATATATATATCCAAGACGAAATTGGGGCTACCGAGTTTTCAATATAAGGATGCCAGCTCTTTCGCAGAGACGTAAAAGTAGGTGTGGTGGTATAGTTTTCGTATATGTAACGACAGGAATCTCGCAGTCAAACGAGCACACTCGATCGTTTTTGAATATGAATCTTGTGGAAAAACAAAAGAGTTCTTTGCAAAACTAACAATTCCTGACTGCTACAGACCGCCAAACGCTTCAAGGTCAGCTGATGAGTCATTCCTTCATTTGTTCAAGGAAGTAGCAAGGCAGCGGGTAGTTCTTATTGGTGGATATTTCAACAAACCTGCAGTGAGACTGAGTAAATCCGACAGTTTACGTTGCGCAACTTCTGTTGGCCGCGAGCAAATTGAGCTCACTCTTTACCAACCTCTGACAGAAGTCACCAACAAGGCTTTTATTGAGGACCAGAGGGTCAATTTCATGTCGCAATTTTTACAAAGAAATTCTCTTAAACTGACGATGTGTATTCCAACGCATGTCTCGGTAATAGTGACCGTTATTCGCCGTTGTGGGATAACTCACTCTTATCTCAACGTCAGAAGAGGACGAAGGGCAAGTGAAATGTATGGAAGGCAGGTTTAAGTACGATGAATTACGTATTGGTTTCTATGAACAGTGGCTGTTTGCTCAGATGGAACCCAGAGGATGACTTAAGATCGTTTAAAACGATTGGAAATATTGAAGACTCCAATCGTTTCCTTGATCTTCGCTGTTCTCATCTTTCTTGACCCTTTGCAAATGGCTACAACCTCGTCCGCCATTGCATTTGCCGTGACCTTCAGGCGATGGTGCTTGCGTGCAAATCCTTCTCCCCGGTATTCACCCTACACGGACTGTTATTGACAATTGCTTCGGGTTCCTCTGTCGGTGGTCTGACATATCACAATGAGAATATCATGGTCGCTTCTTTGATCGAAATCTACTATGACCTTCACGATCTGCATTGTGTTTTCCTCGTTCGACCATAGGCGTGAGGATGATGCATGTGAAGGTTTCCCCTTTCTAGCATCCTTGACGGTTACGCTTATTGCTAGTCAATAGCCATTAGTGATCACACATGCGGTGGTGAAAAGTAGCCCTGTCATTATATGCTTTCTCCCACGATGAGGAGCGTACTGAACCTCATACTCTCTCATAGCATGTCTGTCCTATCTAACGCGTATGTTTTTCCTAGGAGCGACAGTTTTTCTCCTAATTTAACATATGCCTTTTCCATACAAATGCAAAGAAAGATTTTACTGTCTGCGCTTTTATCTATTTTTGACCACATTGATTTGTGTCATTTGTCATCGTGAAGAAGCTGACCTACTATTCATATTTTAACTCTATACGATTTTATGTGCTCGTTTTTCCAGTGACAGTGCCCTTCCGGGTACTCAAATAAAACATCTATCTATCTTTCTATCTGATTGAGCGAAATTGTCCGAGTGAAAGGTACAAATGCGACTGGTTACCCTGCCTGAGGTAACGAGAACTAAATAGGGCACCATTAAAGGAAAAATAAAAAATGCAAAGGTTTTCAGGAAACTGGGTCACAAAAACAGCTGGAGGAAATTCATCTTCAGCGAGTTGTTGCAAAAGATTGATCCCTCAGGCAGGAGAAATACGAATCGGATTACCAAGCAGGTTTAAAAAGGCCCAAAATTTTATTCCCAATACTAGTCGACCAAATAACAAGGACCCAGCCGCAGTAGTCAAGTACGATAATGTTGTAGCAGTTTTTGAAAATGGTGAGAAGAATGAGCGCGGGTTGTGTACGCTTTTGCATTATAGTTGACAGTGTTTTGAAGTGCTTGAGTTTATGTGCACTGAGGGAGCCGTTTATGACATATCTTGTTTGAGCTGTGCGACTTTTGTCTGAAAGTTCACCTCTTTGCATAGGTTTGAGCTCTGGACCTGGGAATATTTTTCGGTTGAGCAGAGTTCGGTTTACTTCAGGGTTTTGGTGAATAAGATCGGCTTCGGTCTGTGAATAGAAGCTCACTAACACCTGGTTTTATTTGGCTTCTTGAGTTAAGCTCTGGTGGAAGCTATGCGGATGTTAAAGATGTCACGGTGTGTGTGTTAGTAGATTGATGGTGCTGGGTTCACCGTGGTAGATATTGTGGACAATGCCGTTAAACCTGTGTTTAGACCTATCAGCGACCTGTGATGCGACTACCTGTATAATCGGTTCTACTTTCTGTACGCTTGTTAAGCTGGGTGCAAAAGATGTTGAGTCTAATAGTGGGTTGAGCATCGTAAATAAATGTTCAGGTTTTTCGATAAAGTTATGCATATGTAGGATAGCTGAGAGATCTAGTTTATCGATGGTTACTTTTGCGCCAGTCATGTTTCTGGTTAAGGAATATGTGAGAATTTAGACGGTTTGATGAAACAGCTTGGGCGCTAGGGTACAGAGGTACACCTTCTATAAACTGAGCTGATAATTGTCGAAAATTTCTGATTATACTCAAATAAGAAGAACATTTAACTTATCTTGGAGGTGAGGATTTTGAGCGATTTTGCACAGTCACGCTATATATCGGCGTGTGGCCTCTCAAAACCCCTAGCACATATCTTACATCCATCATTTGAATCAGGAAGACTACCATCCGAATTCAAGAAAGCATATATATACCCGATATTCAAGGGTTATGTTCTATTAAATACCAACAATTATACGCCCATCAGCCTAACTTGCATATACTGTAAAATGGTGGAAAATATGCTTAAATAGTTGACAAAAAAGTTCCTAAAAGAAAACCACTTAACCTCAGATCTCCAGCATAGCATAAGACAGAGCTGATCTTCTCTTTCCGCTTATTGCTTATAACCGAGCAGTCCACTCGCGCGCAGGATGAAGATGGTGGGGGCAACGTCATATACACCGATTTCAAGAAGGTGCTCAGCAGCGTCACACACAAACAACTTATTTATAAATTAGCTGAAATTGGAATAAGTAGAATGCTGTTGAGATGGTTGGCAGATTTTCTTACATGGAGATTGTAAACCATATGCATCGATGCCTCGAAGTCAACTCCTTCCCCTCTTCTATTTGGTGTCCCCAAGGTATTTTTTCTTAGTGTCGTTGATCATCCTAGTCTATATCAACGACATTTCGTGACCTGGGTTACATCGTCATCATGTTTGCTGATGATTTTAAACAGTGGACAACCATCGGATCTGACGCTGAAAGACACACACTACAAGATTGTCTCCATCGACTAAGCAGCTGGTCCGCTCACTGGCTATTAAATGTTGACTTCGCCAAGTTGTGGTCCTAAGACTCCGTGCCAGAAGGACCGGTGAAGAGGATACTTCCTACAAATACCTTCTTGAAGGGCAATCCCTTTCAAATTTTGCGGAACCAAGGGAACCCGGTGTTCTTTTATACTCTCCACTTAAACCATCTTCGCTTCGTCGAACGGTAGATAAACGCGCGACACAGATGGTATTTGAGCTCAGAGAAGGATTTAAGCAGATTATTGTGGAAATATTCTGAAAAAACCTATGGAGCATGAGTTCATTTTCACTTATAATATGTTGACTAGGCCCGGCGTCAGTGCTTTAAGAAGGATTATCTACATCCAGGTATTCTCATTTTATCTTTTAAACGGATTCTTTCCTGACTCATGGAAGACATCTATTATTCTTCCTGTCTTAAAGTCGCGATCTCGTTCGGACGTTAATAATTATCGAGGCGTGCACAAACCCTGAATCTAACAAAACCTTTTGAAAAAAAAGTATTTGTAATCAAATTCTCGACTTTTGTCCAGATAATAAGCTTTTAAGCGACTCCAATATGGTTTTCTACCTTAAGATCATGCAAATTGTGTCAATTAGCTTTTCGTTACCTCGTCACTTCCCTTCGTAATGAGCAGCAGTTAGTGGTTGTGATCTACTTTAACTGCGCGTGAAAGCCTTGAGCAAGG
Source organism: Schistocephalus solidus (assembly GCA_017591395.1). Taxonomy (NCBI): domain Eukaryota; kingdom Metazoa; phylum Platyhelminthes; class Cestoda; order Diphyllobothriidea; family Diphyllobothriidae; genus Schistocephalus; species Schistocephalus solidus. The sequence continues at coordinate 11,836 of WEDG01000146.1, forward strand.
TACTGAACAGACACCTTCTGGTGAAACTGGAAGCCCTTGGCATCCGGCATCCTTCCCATGACTTCATTGGTTCCTACTTGTCTAACCGCCGATCGAAGGTTTAAGTAAGTAATAGCTACTCGACGCCTCAACTGATAATGAGTGGTGTTTTTCTAGGCACGGTTCTAGGTCCCATCCTCTACATTCTGTACATAAATGATTCTTCAACTATGCTCAAAAATTCACCCAATTTCGTTAACGCCGATGATCTCAAGTGTATTTTCTCATTTTTTTAAATACACCGCCAATAGTTGCGTTGATAAAATCAACATTGCTCTTCTTATGCTCTCACGTTGGCAGATGAACTTCCTCCGTCCAAAAGTAGTTTCATGTGTTTTTGACCCGCCAAGCTTCCTGGACCCTTAGTATTTCAAAAAAGTACGCTTTTAGAACCATTAACCCTAAGAGATATAGGCCTAATTCACACGAGTAGGCTAGCATTATCGCCTCATGCAGATCGAATTTCTGCAAGGGCTGCACAGATATGTGGTTTTATATCACAAACTTTCTTCCTTCCCGGAAATAAGATTAAGATTGTACAGCATGTTTGTTTTTCCCATCCTAGAATACCGCTGTCCCATCTTTGAACTGATGAATACCCTTGACCGCATTAAGATTGAAAAATTCAGAGAGTTTTTACTCGACGACTATTTTCTCTTCCTGGATCCAGTTTCTCTTATACGAATAGATACCAGTTAGCAAACATTAAATTCCTGTGAGTTAGAAGACTAGAAGCTGGTCTCTGCTTCCTGTTCTGCGTTAACTCTAGTCCAAATCTCCCATAAACTAACGCTCTCTCTCCGGTAGATCGACCTTATGCCACTCGTAATTCCTCCATGAGCATTTCACCCCCCCCCCATTAGCTCAACAACTAACCATTCTTTGTTTTTTGCCTCAAAATATGCTTTCATCTGGAATAATCTTCCACTCAAAATTAGGTTGTAGTCTACATTAGCGGTTTTAGAAACCAAATTGCGCAAACATTTAAAATCGGAAGATATAAAGTCCTCATTGTCTGTTTCCTTCCTAAATTCGAAACTTTTGGATTTTGAAAAGCGTCCTCCTGGTATTTGAGGCAGTTCCCTTGATATTACATTGATACTTTCATCCGATTTGGTAACCCTGACGATGGTCTCCGGGATTGGTTGATGATCGTTGCAGGTTCTGATGTTTTCGCCATCTTGTTGGTGGACTATGCAATCAGCAAGGTCGCATCTCGGTGTTATTCTCGTGACCTCTACTTCCCCCTCTTCGTTTCGACCCTGTTGTCTACAATGAGTTCGTTCTCTCTCACCGCCCTGATGGCTATAAACAGCAGCTCTAGCTGTTATATGATCTCTCACCCGACAATAAGCGTTTCAAGCCCTCACATGTTGTCAGAAGCATCACAGTACTATCCCATTGCAACGTACTAATCCCACCAACTCTAGCTAACCATTTTTTAGAGAAGCAGATTTTTCTCCTTGTTTCTCTTTTTAAATTGGCAGCTCATCAAACTCTGCCCCCTTTTTAACACAAGCAGTTATTTCCCCCACTTCTTTCTTAGTTCACCGTATCTTCCAAAGATTTTTGACCATTGTTTTAAAAATGGCGAATCGTTCTAAATCGGATATGCCTCGCGTACTACTTATTTCTACTATTCATATGGCTGTTCACATAGTGCAGCAATTGTCCACTTTGCATTTATTTAAACCGTGATACTAAGTTTGTAATAATGGGACACTCCGGGCCTTGACGATACAATTGATTTATTATTTTGATTTTGATTTATTATTTTGACGAAGCCCAAGAAGTGCCCAATCAATAAACCTCTTTATTTAGGCAGTGGCTAAGAAGATGGCCAAAAGCAATAAGTCTTCTACCGTTCGAAGCCAGACTGAATGAACTTGATTTGTTTCTGTTAAATTACAGGCAAATTCGTGATAACCTCATTCAAACCTACCAGATTATCGAACGTCGTGAGTGTGTCCTAGAATTTTATGACATTTTCGAATTGGCTGTGATGGAATATCTGCTGGGTCATCCCTTTAAACTGCAGAGGTATTTGTCCATACGGATTTTCGATAGAGCGACTTTTCGCAGAGGGTCTTTGGAGCATGAAACAGACTGCCTAACGAGGTTCTCCTTTCAGAAACTTTTTAAACATTAAAATGCAAACTTGATACTCCTTTGCTGAGTAACAACTGTAAATATAATGAACGTAGTGCTAGTGGTGGCAGTTTGCCTCTGGCTCACACATATCGATGACCTAACATTTAAATTTGTCAGATTTGTGTTTTTGAACGTTTATTCTACTGCCATTTCTGGAGGTGAATAGGGAGCTCAAGGATGAAAGCATTATTCCCTCAATAAAGTGACTTAAAATGTCTTAAACTGGTTCATTTCGCTTATTCGTAGATTGTTTAGCAGTTATGGAAGTACGTCCTGAGATAGAAATTCAAGAGGGGAGGAACGTGGGCTTGTTCACGATGTTTCTCGATTTCATCGTATTTATTTTGAAGGTGTTGTTCATTGGTCTAGACTGAAAGGTCTCGGACAATAGCAGTAAAGAGAGAAGTGACATCAAACTTCACTGCAAACTCATTTGACAATGCGGTGACTTAACTCACACCGGCCTGACTTTCCACAGTCTCAGCGCTTGACGTGTATCGCTTCCGTTCCTGTCTCCAATAGTTTGACTTGTCTTTTAATTTTTTTCTACGAATTATTCAATTAAGGTTTATTAAGGAAAAGATTGGTAAACACATTTGGATTCCCTATTCGATATAAAGGGTTGACAATTTGTTTTCATAGTGTTCTTAGAGCTTTGTTCATTATTGTCACCCAGCTCTTGACATTAAATAAGACAGTACAGTCCTTGACAGTCCAAATTCTCTATGCCTATATGGCGTATACCAAATGCGGCCACACGAAGGTTCCACCTATTGTGGACAAGCTATCTTTTTAAAAACTGGTAAAGCCTCGTCTGATGAGTTGATATATAGAGATGACCGACTTGGACGCCTTCGTTTATTTATGTATTGATTTGGGTGAAGGTGTAATCCGCACACCAAAGTCTTTCTGTCTGGCAACTCGTAACAATGCTGTTACGTTTGGAAAGTAAATCCTCGAGTTTGAGGCTCTACAGCTGCAACATTTAAGAAATTTTCACTTACTAGCATCGAAAAGCATAAGCCAGTGTCAGTCTTCAAGTCTGTTCAGGTTAATTATTCAGGGGGTTATCGTCTGCCGCATGGTCCACAACTTTCAAAATTTTATGTCGTCAACGAACAGGATGCCATCAGAGTGTAGATCTCTGATACAGTCAAAGCTGAAAACAAGGAATAATATGTGACCAAAAACGGAGTCCTCTGGGATACCACACGCACTGCGGTTACCTTTGAGGAATGCTAGCTACCGATTGGTACTGTTTAAGAACGTCAAGTTAAAACTTACTGGATCCATAAAAGAAGAATCTCATGATGTCTTACGGTGCGCAGTTTATGCCGAGGCGTTGGTGAGGAACGCTGTCGAAGGTCTGCTTGAAGTCAATGTAGATGGCGTGCACCAGTTTTCCGTCGTCAGGTCCTTTTAAGCAGCGGGCAGGTGAGAAGAACAGATTCGTTAAACGGGACCTATCACAATGAAAGCCGTTTTGGCATCGAAGAGTAGGTGATTTTGCTCAAGGATCTGAATCAACGCTTCCATAATTATTTTTCCCGTAATTTTGCAACGAATGGAGATAAGGCGCATTGGCCTGTAGTTATTCGCAGATACTAGACATCAATTCTTGAAAAGTGGAATGATGGTTGTGGACTTCCAATCCGAGGGTAGCTATCCAGTAGTAAATACGCATGGAAGAGTAAGGCCTAGCGGTTTGCGATTTCAGAAATTATATCCTTCAGTTGCTTCGTTGGATTGCATTGGGGCCGGAAGAGGTCGAATCTTTGAAGTTGACCATCTCTTCCTGCATCATTTCATCGAGGAAAAGGACTGTTCCAGTAATAAACGTTACCTCGTCCTCAAAGTGGGTAGAAAAGTTTTTTTATGTTTTAAGTACAGGGCCAGGAGAATTGAGCGGGATGTACAGTCTCATCCTAGTCGGAATCGTCGACAGTGTGCAATAGCAGGATATGATCCTTATTTCGCGTGCCATACCTTAGAAACCTGTCAATTGCTTTGGGTTTAACCATGACATGTTTCAGTCTATATCTTTTGAAGATGACGAGAATTTTGACTCAGTTTTTCCGAAATTGGTAACTCTTGAGGGATTCGAGCGTGCTATTGAGGGAAGATCTTTTCTACAGTTTTCTCTTTTCGTTGAACTCATACTTTGAGGATACAGTCAACCAGCGAGACCTGTTTGTTTTTCTTCTGTGCATGATTTGTCAGTGGTTGAAGATGATTTTGTTGTTTTATGTGGTTGAATTGGCCCCATGCCCCATCAATCGCGTCGGAGAGAATGAATGCCCAGTCAATAGGACAAAGACAATGTTTCCTCTGCTAAACATCACTTCACCAAGTATTGGTTTGGTAGGTAGGCTAAGAAAAAAATTGATTTAACAACCCGACAACACCATGGTTACGTTGGTCTAATGGAGTAAATGAAGTCACAATGTCGATGTTGTCAGTTTCAACGCAGCTCATCTGCTGACCCTCACGCCCTCTCTCCGTAAACGTGAAATGTTGGCAAAGAAGCAAATTGTCAGTTGTACGCAGAAGCTGCTGTTGTAATGCGTTTTTCAGAGCAGTCCGCGGAGGTGTAGTTCCAGTTAATGCTGGGTGCACTAATGTCACTAATGGCAAGAGCATTCTGCTTCATAGAAAAGGCTTTTATATCATCCAGTGGTTGGGCAAAACTTTACGGTCATATCTCAGGAGTCGAAACATCTTTAAGGCATGAAGGTTTTTGAATCCCGAATCTCATACGGTCAAATATACTGCTTCGGTAGACATCAGCTTAGCAGGTCTTTTTCTAAAACACACAAGCCTTTTTACATGCGTTGCTATACCTCTGCCCCTTCTGTTATCAATAAATTATAAATATATTCTTATATTAGGTACCCATAAGGGTACCATTTTGTTAAAATAAAAAAAAAATTCAAGTGGATTTTAGAACAAGTGAGCACACACATCACAGTGTTCAGTTTGCTTTTGTTAAATAAGTATTCTGATATAAAAATCGGTTGGAAGAACAGCTGAAAGGCATAAATTACAGGCTCCTTGTGGTGAACATGTTCCAGCAAACATGTTTTCCGTTATTGTGATAACAGCTGCGAGCAGGTCACATAAATCAATTCACAATCAATCAATTTTCAAGGGTAGGATTTGCGGATTTGTTTCCACGAATGTCAATTTGGATTCATGTGAGGAGCGTGAGCGTTATCGATCACATTCCATCTATGACGCCAAGTAGGTCGAAGACACTATAGCCGCAATCGCAGCTCCTTATGTCAAATGCCTTTGATCCACAACAAAACACCCAAACCCTTCCAACATACCCACACTGTCATCGAAATTCATCGAGGGGAAATTTATGGATCCAGCGTAATATCAATCGCATCTTCTGCCTCCGTAAACACCTCGTCGTTAATAATGCAATGTCTTTAGGGGATAAACGAAAAGGGTCAACCCTTAAATGGCGGTCCAACATTTTATGCCCCACAACCGTCAATCACCTTCAACCCAATCATTCCTACCAAAACCACCAACACCGCTACGATGGCGACGCCCTGTCATATGACATGATCATGGAAGTTCGACCGTTGATTTTGACGATGTCCACCGTATGCTCCACGGAAAGGGTGGTGCAGGGACGGTGAATTGCGCGTGATTTAGTTTAAAGTTATAGTGAACTTGCGCCGCATCTACTGCACTCTCTCCTTCTCCCCACCTGAGCCCGCTGTCATGACAGAGTAAAGAAGACTGGAGATGGGAGAGGGTGCAGGTGGCTGGCGCGGCCGTAGCCGCCCCTGGGCGTACCACCACACCTGGCTCGAATCCCTCGGAGTAGGGAGTGCCATAAAGGCCACATTGAGAAGGAGCCATTGCAGCCTGACACTCAGTCCGCCAGTCAGCCACAACACACAAAACACACATTGGGATGACCTCGCGGTCCGAGTGTTCCCGTCAGTTGGAAACCTTCCAAGCCACGGCTTTTAACGCATCGTGATAGTTTCAAGCGCTTTAGATTGTTTATAGAGAGGCAAATGCACTGAGCTGTCGACCTCATTCTCTTCTCCATCCCCCACAATCAGACCACCGTCCGAGCTAGTCAGTTTTCTGATGTGGGAATGGGCGCATTACTTGACGGGTCGGCGTACCCGTCTTCGCGTGCCACAGCATGACCTGGCCCCCATAACTCACACCAGGATGAACTAAATCAGGGGATATGGAGGAGCCATCGCCGCCTGACTCCCAGTCCACTGGTCAGCCACTTGACACGCACAGCACATACACTGGGCCGATGGCGTGGTTTGGTGTAAGGGTCAGCTTGGCAGCCTTCCAAGCCACGATTTCTAGGAAACCTTGATATTTTTCATGTACACAATGTTGGTGAGGTTGTTGTCTATGTATTGGTGTAGGTAGTGTGCACTGATGTGGCTTAGCCTCCGGTGGTTTACCGCAGGTTTTCATGGAGGCGTATGTACCTAATAGACTTATTCGGTGTGTAAATGTGCGGGAGCATTGTTGGCAGTGGAGGCGAGCGCGTCGACTGTATTTCGGATCCCCAGGCACTGATTCAGCAGCCTCCCTGCGATGGATTCGCAGATGACCAACCAGGCCGATGCGTGAGTTGACGTTGTGGGTGAAGTGGGGGCAGGAGAAATCTGGAGAGGCTGGGGGGATGTCATTCATGGAAGTGGTGGTGGCAGTGGCGGTAAGAATGGCAGGAGTGGATAGTATGCATGGGGTATCGGTATTGTCGGCTTGTGGGCAATTCCACTCTAATGGATGCGCATGCGACCTAATAGACCCATGCGATGAGTGGGGTAGACGACAAGGGTCATCCCCTTCCTTGGTGGTCCAAAATTTCAGGCCCTACAGCCGTCGATCACCGTCAACCCAATCATTCCTACCCCAACCACCAACACCGTGACAACGGTGACGCCCCATCATATACAAACTTTATCACCAAATTTCACACTATATGATGCTAGCAGTAGAATCACATTCAAAACCGCATTTGCACAGT
>WEDG01000148.1:0-219342 GCA_017591395.1 Schistocephalus solidus
ATACTTTTTCAGCAAATTAGTATCGAGTTTGCATTAAAATGTTTCAAAAATTTCTGAATAGACCACCTCATTTGTAAAAATTTCTCCTCACCTGCCCTAAAGACACGACTATATAAAATGTACGTTTTACCTTTCCTGGATAACTGCAAAATTTTCTTTGGCATAATGCCATCAGATGGCCTAAGAAACTTAAAGCCATTCAAAGACGCTTTACCAGATTCTTATCCAAATGCAATGTTTCATTATCTCATTCTCAAATCCTACTGTAGTATTAGCCTACTCTACCCTCTTTTCGAAAATTGAGGCCTATTGTACTCCGCCTCCATTTTTAAGCTAGGAGTGTTTTTCACTGCCCATTTTCTAGTTCACCATTAATTTTTAAATCATAGCTAACTGTTGACCTAGCAGGACAAGTTCTGTCTACATTATTAAGTATTTGTACATTTTATCTACACACATAGTCATAACTTTATTTCGTTACTTATGTTTTTTAGACAGTGCCTTGCCGGTGCTAACCACATATAAATTCTTAAAACATATAAATTAATAAATAAACAAGCAAAACCATAACTCTAATACATTAACAGCACCTCAGCACAGTATGAAAGTAGGGTCGCTGGACCCAGTCAAGATAACCTGCCAGATAATAGTAAAATGACTACAGTGACACCAAATGACTACAGCGACACAGCGAAACGAGCAATTACTAACAAAAAAAGTTCACCAGCCAAACTATCAAAACTCCAACACATCCATGTCAAGGCCTTCCGACTCAGAAGGATGCAAATGTACGTCTTATATCCCAAAAGCATTTTTAAGTATGCCGTCGTAACCAAAAAGCCCTATTTATAAAGACCAAAGAATAAGGTATACTCCAAACAATCACTTAAAAACGTACTGAAAAATACACGTTTTAACAGTACCAACATGGCTACTTAACCTCCATTGCATCGCAATTAACTGAAAAATTATAGTTTTCCAAATAACATGGGATCTCACGACCATCTTACCAACTACCTAGGCTCACAACTGTTCCCAACAGAAATCATTCTTAGACACAATTACCACCTACTCAATCAACCTCCGCAAATTAGACCTCATCCCTACGCCCAAATTTATGAGTACCCGTCAACATTCTTCCCAGCAATCACTCAATTCCCCCTTCTTAGCCCACCAACCATGCAAAGAACCTTTGAGAATTGTTTTTTTAGCACGGCCTATCATCTCCATATCCAATGTCCTAAGCATAGCTCTAATCGACACAAGATCGGTAGTTCATAAAATGTCTCAACTAAAAACCTTTATAGAAATTTATATTCCGGACATCATTCACATCAGTGAAAAATGGGCAAATCAATTTATATTTAATGAATCACTGTTTACCACCAACAAAACCTTCTTTAGACAGGATTGCCTAAATTAATGAGGTGGAGTATATTCGATTTACATCAAAACTGCACTTGAACAAAGTGCTCTTGATATTGCAAATGAGTCTTTTCACGAAGAAGCTTGTTTTGCCACGATAGAATCTCAGAACCACAAAAAAATATATATATCAAATGTGCCTACTGTTTCCCTGAATGTAGTAATGACGATACTGGCCTTAACCACTTAATGAAAATATATCAAACATAAACTAAAAATATAAAATAATTACAGGTGATTTAAACTAACCAAAAATAAACTACCAAGCACCCGGCCCCAACCAAACATGACGAACTGCTATCTTTCATTTCATTTCATAACTGGACTCAAATAGTCGATAAACCCACCCAAAGAAACAACATAATTGACATTATGCTCACCAACTATATTTGGCCTATATTTATTTATTTTATCACAGGCGAAACACGTGTCTGGGCTTTAGCTAGTACCTATGTCGGGGTATGGTATACTGCAATTGCGATCTAATAGCTATATGTTCCAAGCAGATCGGTGAGCACCCACACCATCATCATATTCCCGATCGCAACCGACAAACAACGAGCCCGTGGCTCAAATGGTGAGCGTTCGACTCCAAATACCAAAGATCGCGGGTTCCGATCCCAGGTGTTCCACACTTGGGATTGGGTATGACTGGCTGATGACGACTAATAAGGCAGAAATGGCCATTCCGGTCTCCCTTGGTCTTTGTCTGTTCCACATTAACAACATATGCTACATGTCGTTATGCGACTGCCTGTGAGTACTCTAGTCTGAGTTCCAGGGCACAACGGAATATAAATGTTCCTTAAGCAGATCAGTGAGCCACACACTATCATATATATATATATACAATGCACACACTACAGCCTACTTGATGACCGTTAGTAAGCAAGTATTTTTCATTTATATTATATGAAAGAATCTGAGCCGATTGTGCGCGAAGCCCATCTAACATGCTTTTCGTTGCACGTATACAATAGGCCCTTTCTTTTATGTTCAGTTGAGGTGCATGTCCAGGTTGACTATAACTCATGTCTTACAACAAGCCACACTAGCGATATTCGGAACTTCGATGTATTCAAGCCTTTTGCCAGATATTGTGTTTCATATGCCTTTTTTTCATTTCCAAGAAATTGTTTAATGTGCTCCGAAGTTGCTAACCGAATACTTCTTTCCCCATAGTTTACGATTCTTTGCCCGTTTTAATATCTTTAAGGTAAGTTCTATTACTCACGGGTCTTTAGTACGTGTCCACAGTTGAACACTTCTCAACAACATGCTTTTGAGAGGGCAATGAGAAGTATACAGGCTACGAGAACAGTAGACTAAAAAGCACTTTTAAGACAATTCTGCTGATCGGAGGTTCGAACCCGTTTCTCTGTGGAGGATGACGGTCACGCCCAGAGACTAAGGAGTGCCAAAACTTGATTTATGGCATCATGTGCCTCAGCGCAGGTGCTGTTCGATTCGTCATGAACATATGCATTCGTTTTTCCACCTCCTGTGACTCCGTCTAAGAGAGGATGCCTGTCTCATCATTAAGTACGGGTCCCTAACTGACAGCCAGCACGCTTAGAACAAGAGTATACATTTGATCTGGTGTTCTCTTGGTATCGGAAAGACCCGATTGTCTTCAAGCCACAGATCAATTCTGACCGCAGCAGGAAATGCAGATAAATTATGTTTTGCCCTGGAAGCACAAGTTTAGAACGCTTGCAGATGGTGGTATGACAACAATCGGTAAATTATCCGAAGGAAGGACTCACTTGCATTTTAAGTTAAGGGCAAGCTGGGAACGTCCCGAGCATGCGTTTGAAGAGTTACAGGACACACGAGCATAGCTTGTCGGAGCTCCTGAAGCTGCAGCCAGTCACAACCACCACAAACTTGAGGCTCAGTTCCAAAAACGAAAGAACTATCGGAAAGCCGGTAGAGACAGGGCGGGAGTATTCTGTAGTCGGTGCAGATTAGAGCAGTTACTGCGAGTAGGCAGCCAGCCAAGCTGCGTGCCGATGGTGTCAAATGAATAGTCGTTCGCATACTCAAGGTGGGAGGTTGGGTTCATATCGGGCTTTAAATCAATTGGCCAGCTCGAACGATTGTGAGTGCAGGAAAAATGGACACAACTTCTCGGTTGCAGAATGACAGACGGACGGCCATGCCTGCCCTGACGCTTTGAGTCCTCCCTGCTTGAAGGTAAGCTACCTTTTGCCGTTGAAGAAAAATAAGAGGCAAATGGTCATTCTAGTAGTCTTTGGTTTCTGTTGATTGTTCGTCACCGTGCGGCCACCTTTATGGGTTGCGGACCGGAGATCCAAGGCAAAACGGAGTTTACGTAGGCCGCCTGCAAGTGTGTCAACTTGGTGGACACGACTTCCATTCGACTACTGCTAAAGCATATCAAATGCGCTAAGTGTTAGCTCGTTGGTTAAAATCAAAGTTTTGAACTGAAGTCAGACTCAAAGCCTGGGTACTTTCAATCAGGCATGTGGCAGAGGTGAACTGGCCTCGGCAACTACTCCCTAACTGGATTTGTGAGAATATTTTGGCAAGATTGAAACCAACCCCCAAACTGCACTGAACCCCGTGAACGCAGCAACCTCCAAAACCATTCCAGCGTAATTGCTGAACACTGTTGATAATGCCCGCCAGAACAGCATTACAACAAACAACCCTTAATAATTCCAGCCTACATTGATATGCATTTGTTAACCGGAATTTTTCTACAACCCCTTCAATCGTTGATGTTTTGAACTTTTTATATCACTGTGATTAACTGCTGAACAATACCAGTTGATTTTTCTTCTCATTAGCTTGCCATATAAAGTTAACACAATTTCGTTTTTGTTATTATATGCCGCGTTCACCTTCGCCAGGAAGCTACGTCAGGTAAGCTTACTTGCAAAGGTATCATTTTCGAGTTTTGTTGTTAAAAGTTGATTGGATCATTGTGTTTTAAGTAAATGGGTAAGGTAAATATACCGTTGAAAGTATCGTTTCTGAGGTCACCCAAATGAAGGTAACGGGCCGCCATGCAGACCGAGTCCTTAGGGATGATTGGTTATATTTCGGTCATGCCAATGTTATTCATTTGAGGCTTCGCAATGTCATTCGAGACGGTCATTGAAACCGGAATATTACTGATGGAAAACGCTATAGACGGGATTGGTACTCGACTGCGTTGCATACCAGCGAGCTAGACTTCCTCACATGGGTTCAAACTGTAAACCCTAAGGATTTAGCAACGTGGTTAACCCTTGAGGCTGTTGTCATAAGAGAATTACAAAGTTGCACAATTCATTTTGAGGACGCTGAGCTTAGTACTGAAATCACGATTGAAACGCCATAAAGCAAGACCCTCGGGACTCCGATGGCTTTCAGCCCACCACTGAAAATAAGCTTTCTTGGAGAACCTGGAGAACTTGTCGGCACGAACAACAACTGTCTATCTGACTGCATCGCTTCTCACGACAAAGTAGTCATCGTGGGTCTGGGCACGTTTCACGTATCAGAAACATGTTTGCCCAGTCAACGATTCAGGCTTTTATGACCATCTTATCTCTTTGTGTGATTTGAACGTCAAATGGTCTGGGATTGCGTATTGGGGGTGTTCGCAATACAGGAACGTATTTGACTGCCTCCCAATAAGTTTTGCGTCCCCGCTGTGGGTACTTCCGTGGGTCAAGTTGCGTATGTGTTACGTTGCTTATTCGATACCTTTGTTCACTTTGGCATGCACTGGTAAACACTCAGGCTAGAATTCCCTAGATATCAAACCCGAAACAGCTGTTTGGAAAATTTGGCAGAAAGGGCGAGACTGAATGAAGCCTGAAACACCGAAAAAGCGTATTCATTGAGCTCCTAGGAGGCAACCGTGTTGTTCCAACGAGAAGCGAGTAGCTGTCTCAAGCATTTTTGATGGTATCTTGTTTGCAGGAAAAATGTTGTCAGCTGTAGCAAACGTACCTCGGGTTTTCGGCTGCTGACCAATGTCCGAAATTTGAGGCAATATGGTTTTTGTTCCAAATTTAGAGGGCATTCATTTGCGTCATCGCATGTGGTTTGTAGTCGAGGAGGCTAGATGTCGTTTGATTGCGCGCTCAGCGACTAAAGTGCTCACTTTCGAGCAGCAAATCGTCATTGTTTTGAAGTGAGGTACGTCTATCTGAGGACTGCCCACAAGCTTGACGTGCCAACTCCCTGTCCTAGACGCTGATTGCTAACTGTCATGAGATCATCTGTTTCAACTCGAGCTATGGAACTCCAGGGTTTTCGGTACCAAACTAGTGGGTAGGACTGTAGTGAGCAAGAGAACATCGGGCTAGCAGAGAGAAAACTATTAACCCAGGATGCTTTGTTCATTAACCAGGATGAATTCAATTCTAAAACGGTTATAGCTCGCGCTTCCGCTTTGGATATTTATACAAGTCATGACATACATGGAAAAATGATTCCTGAAGAGTTATGGAACAGGTCAGCTGACGACGCATTCGGGGTATTAATTGAGGATGTTCAAACGAAATGAAAATTTGAAAGCTAGATATGCGCTACTGAAAGTTAGTGACTTACTTCCCAGAGATATCAGTTTTTAGGCTAATAATTGTAGGCTAATTTAAATAACTAAACGTTTTGGCTTTCAATATTATTCAGATTTTATTTCCAACATGCATTCATTATATTAGCACAATGTGAGAGAATACAGTCAAAAAAGACAAAAAATAATTAAGTTCGAAAAATAAAGTAAACTGTTGAAGGTCTATTTTTAACAAAACTGTGCACCCGATTTTTATGATGCTCACCGACAAAGGGGATTTACCCAATTTGAACTGTTACTGATTTTTTTGAGATTTTACTTAAAAACATTTAATAATCCTGCTCGGCTCCCTTCTTTCCCATCTCTCGCCTCATATCCGTCTTTTTATTGCCTCCATATTGCTTTTATTTCTCTTCATCTCTTGCTCCTGCTAGTACGACTAAATTCTCTCAAGTTCCCAATCGTTTCTTAATATTTTCTGCCGCCTTCACCGCCATCCTCCTCAGCGTCGCCTCTACCATCATACTCATCGTCATCATGGTCTTCTTACTCTTTTTATTATTCTTCTTCTTCATGCGATATATATAAATATATATGGAAAAGACGTTATACTGTACTTCCGACCTAGATACTAGCATTACGTGGTTATTCCACAGTGGTTGACTGTCTTCGACCCTAATGTTCATTGAAATTTCGGGTCTGACCCCAAAAAGTCATGTCTGAATCACCTGACTCCATGTCCCGCACTTAATAATTTCAGAAATTATTTCCCCGATTATTCTCTGGAGTCCATCTACCAGAAACCGCATAGAGAACGCTGGGGGACCCACTGAGGAGCTTAACCCCTCGTTGCTGTGTCACACAGCAGCAGAAACATCGGCGAAACACGTGTCTGGGCTTTTAGCTAATATCCATGTCGGAAGTACGGTATAACGTCTTTGCCATATAAGATATATATATATATATATATATATATATTGGAATACAAGTATCCAAATAAAGATAACTTGAAGGCAACTAAGCTTTTTGGGCAACATGTGAAACTAACCTGGGTTAATTTTCGACTATGTTTCCTCAGGTCGTCGTCAGACTCGAGTACATGTGCAAATATGGTTAACATGTAAAACCCCAAATGACTATCGGCCATGTTTGAATGCTTAACAGTTTTTTCCGCATTTATTCCCATCCGAGGACGACCAGCGTCAAAAACGTACCAATAAAGTTTCCTTTTTTTCCCAAAGGACCTTTCTGCCTGTAAAAAAGGATAACAAAAGTGCTCTAAACAAGGAAAAAGATGACGCAATCAACTAACTGCGATAGCAGTCACCCAACCAGCCATACGGCAGTTTGGCCGTCGATTCCACCCAAGCCCGTTGTGTGCCCCACGGCAATTTGGGCGTATGGACTGTGCCGTAGAGGTCACGCTAAGACGGAGTCATTGCAGTCTGACTCTTAGCCCACCAGTTGTCCACTCCACAGACGTACACAGACACAAGTGTTACTGCGGGGCCCGAGTTGCTCCCTCAGGTGGTGACCTTCCGAGCCACGGCCTTTGGCTCACCATTATGGATTCAAGCACGTAAGGTTGCTACACGGAGGCAGTCGATCTCATCGCCATCTATTTCCACTGACATGCAGCAGTTCAATGCCTGAGCTAGTCGGCTGACTAGCGCGCGCATTTAATGACCTCGTCTGCGCGTGCCACATGCAAGACCTCTTCATCCAAACACCAAAACCAGGATTCCACGCAAAATGTAGTGAGCTGCTCGAAGAAGGAGCCATTGCAGTCTAACAATAGAGCAGTTAGTCACTCCACAGAAATGCATGCTAAGCTGACTGCATCAGTCGTCAACCTTCCAAGCCACGGTGTCCGAGTCGGTCGGTCGTCCAGTGCATCGGGTGTGAAACCTGCTATCCCGGCACAGTGACATCCTGAGTCTGCCTGACATAGACAATCCTCTGACACACTTGAGAGGAAAGAAAGAAAGTGATGTCCATCTAGTTCGGATAAAATGTCTTATAACCAACCGAAGAGGCCTGGAAATAACCATGAACAGTCAAAAGTTGGGGCCTCGAAGCTAAACAACTTACGAGGCAACTTTATCCTTCCCAACAGTGAATGACAGATGGCGACACAACTGGAACTTACCCGCAGCTCTGTAGACTCGGAAATACAAAACCTTTTCATCAAAGACTCGTTCAGAATTAGTCGGAGACCAGAAATTTACCAGTTCATATGAACGTTTCTACAGACCTTTCACCCGCTGACTCCTCGTACCTGCGAAACCGCCTTCACTGAGCATTTTCGTTTGATTATTCTGGATATTAGGATAAACCTACAGCCCGGGTTTGGGCTATTGTTGTCAGCAACTACGGCAGAAAGGAATGGTTAAAATATACTGCCGACTAATTATCGTTGGCCATTCGGCAGACTGGAAAAGCGAATAAATCAGCATACGCCATCTCCATGCACTCTTTTACCCTCTGAGTATCTAAGTGTACAGATTTTACCAAGGTCTCTAAATTTTCAGTTTCTGCACAGTTTTCTGAATTACGTATATAAAATAGCATTGGCGAATGCATGATGCATGTACTCTGTGCTGTTTAAGAGGGATAAAATAGAAGTATTCTCGCTTAAAGTATGCTTTAGGCAAGTAGAGATAGGGAGGGGAGTTCTGAAGCTGCAGGCTTTCAGAACATGGGTCCATAACACTATGGCATTTGTACTTGATCCACATGCTTTATTTGTACCAATAAGTACCGACGAAATTCCTTAAACTATGCTGCCAAATCCTTAATTTATGCTAATTGAATAACCTCCCTTTTCACGCTCTTGAGGTCTGCCTTATCTTCAGCCCTCGTTTCTGACACTCGGAAGGTGATCTAGTGAAGGTGGTCAGACAGTCACGCCATTTTACTTGCACCACATTGTTTTGGTATGCAATTTGCCTTTTTTCCCTGGGAAAGTAATGCAGTAGGCGTCAACCTAGTGAACTATCCTCGCGGGACAAAAAAGGCCTGTCTGCGGTAATAGTATGTTTGCCATCACCCCTTGCAGTCAACAACAAGCTACTTTCCTGCCATACCCTCACGCCACCTGGGTCTTCTTCGAGGCCACTATTAATTAGTTGCACAGAAGACAGGTTTCACCCAGAGACTAGCCTCATAAAAGAATGCATTTAGTTTAGAATCTCTGTTGTCTGGCCAAATCACTCCTTGATGCATCCAGATCGGAGCTCTATGCTCTAGCAGTAGGTAAGGATAACTTATAGCAGCTGCTGAACAGGATATGGGTATAGTGACGCGCTGCCAAAGCAACAAAGGAAGCTAAGCGCATCATTCCAGGAAGATAAAATATTCTCATGTCCGATGTTTAATACTAGCCCTAACCATATCCTAACCTAAAGCCCATACTTAACCCTAACTTACTTTAACGCTTACCTTAACTGTACACTAAAACTTAACCCTCAGCTTAATGTTAACTCTAATCATAAACGAAATCTTATCTTTCCTGAAATATGACGCAAAGATACCTGCATTGCAAACCCTTCCTGTTGTGAAGTCCTGTTTAGGGTACATATAAGTCATCTTTACAAAATATATTTGTACAGTCCTTATTTAAAATGGAAACCACAGCCTGGTATGAGCCTTCATGAGTCATTTTTTACCCCTTTTTTAATCCAGAGATAATTTTCTACACATTTATATTGGTATGTTTGCAAAACGCGCGAGAGAACAGCAACCCAGAGGGATTTGGCACCTTAGTGGTAGTAGATCAACCAAATTTTATACATTTTGGAGATTTCCCAGAACTGACAAAGGGATTAGCACCGTTAAAACCCAAAAGTGTCTCTGTGCTATTTCAGCAAGAATGCATTGTTTTCTTTCCAGGTAGGTTTTTAGCTTCCCTTTCAAATCCCCTATCTTTTGCACGTAAGCATAAGTTGCATAGGTAGCCTTTTAAGTTTGTAAACTTTCGACCGAAAAATGTGCTACTGGTTTTTGCGAGCAGAAGTCGCCTTTTGGACTCCCTCCCAAAGAAAGCTGAGTGTGCTGGTTAGTCTGCGAAATTCGAGTACAAAAAGTGAACAACAGTTAAAAGCTGGAAGTTCTCAACACAAACACGGCAAATTAAATCACTATTTTCTTCCAGTATTACCGAACTTTTCCCTATTATTAGAAATCTTCATTCGATACGTAGTCACTGTGTAGCACGCTTCTTGAAAGAAATCTTTTCACGTACTCAAAATCTACCCCAATTTAGCTTTAGAAAAGAAGCTTTAGAGGGGAGCGACATTTTGCTGGTCCGATGTTTGATTTAGTGTAAAATCACTGGCTAGTAAAAGCATCGCTTTAGGTCAGTGAGTAAACCGAAACCCTTCTTTAAGCTGCGTTCAGAGACTATGTCACGAGACACCTGAGTCATAGAAGTGGAGGCCATCGTAAACTGTGCGAGTATTTGCGTTTTTGACTCTAATTTGTGCATTTGGGGGGTGTAACCAGGTCGGTTGTGGGAAAATGGCGCATCCCATTACCCACACCGCACGCGAAATCACTGCAAAGTATCGGTGCCCTTCCTGATTTTGGGAAAGGTTGCTTGTGGTTGTGGTGGTTGTCAATTTTGCGTCTCCAACTCTGGACTCTAGCCCGCGTCCCACAACTCGGACTAACTCGAGCACTATTCAGGTGATCGAAAGACCTTCGGTTTTACATAGCTGCTCTATCCTAACTACATAGCGACACTGTCCACGTTGTTCACGGAGATTCTGCCGTCACATGGATCTAACCGTGCAAAACCATCCCCACGTAGACTCTTTCCTCACCAGTGATCACAGGCTCAGAACATTCGCTGTCAATGCAGACAGGGGCCTATTTTCAGCCATACCTCGGTACATAACCTGCTGACCAAGGCATGAGCCCCAAATTTAGGCGAGTTATCCTAGCTCTGTCAGTCGCTGCGCCCAATCTCACCACCAGTTGACTGACAGGTCTGGAAAGTCGGCGTGTGCATGCGAGAGGGCACTAAATTTCCTGGCTTGGAAGGCTACGGACTGACCGGGTAAACTGGTCATCTCGGGACGGTGAATCAGGTCCCCAAAGGCTCTTTCTCGATGTGGCCTCTAGGACACTCCCAAATAAAGGGGCTTCAAGCACCGCGTTTTCGGGTGACCAGTCTCGTATGATCAGATTTATGAGCTTCCGGTTGTCCTGATTTTGTTTTGCTACCGGAAGCAGAGTCGAATACTGCATGATCTTGCTATCAAGATAATTTAATTCACGCGAAGGTCACTGTTCTGCGTCCAGCATGCGGTGGAGCACATGATGAGCCTAAAAATGTGTGATAGAGGGTGAGTAAAGATGTTTGATATGCCATGACGGATAGCGAAACTGACAATTCAACCAACCTGTGGCGCAGTGGGTTAGAGCGTTGGACTGCAGGTTCGATCCTCGGGTTTTGCGCCACCTGATGACTGACTGATGAGCCAGAAATGGCTATTCTAGTCTCCCTTACCTTTGTCGGTAATGTTCTTCTGTTTATAAGACTAGCCGATTTGTGTCTGCCGGCGGGGCTCCGGAGTGAGCCCCAAGGCAGAAAGGGATGTGTGAATATCTTATCTGATCGTAGAGAGTCCATCCACCAATGACGAAACCTCTGTTTACGAATTGAACTTGGTGAACCGACAGACCGACGTTACCCTCCCCTCCCCATGTGCATAAAATATGCCACGAAATCACTGCAAAGTATCGGTGCCCTTCCTGATTTTGGGAAAGGTTGCTTGTGGTTGTGGTGGTTGTCAATTTTGCGTCTCCAACTCTGGACTCTAGCCCGCGTCCAACAACTTGGACTAACTCGAGCACTATTCAGGTGATCGAAAGACCTTCGTTTTTACATAGCTGCTCTATCCTAACTACATAGCGACACTCGAATCTAATAAGTGAAACTAAAAGTCGCCAGTAAAATGCTTTACCTTCAGAACATGGTTTGGTGAAAACATTGCAGAGAAAGCGGAACAGCAACCACCCACTCAGTCACAAACGCAGATGCGTAAGGGCGCTATAACGGCGCGCCGAGACGCACTGCAGTTAAATTGAAGGCAAGGTTGCTGAGGTTCAATATCTTCGACGGGTGCTGAGAGCAAATGGTTACCCGCGCAACTTTTTCAACTAGTGGATACGCAAACAAAAAGGGAGACCAAACGCAACCGGCCCTAAATTCCGGTGAGCTCTTTCGTACGAGTGGAACAGCTCGGAAGCCGTCAGCCGACTCCTCACTCCACTTGGAGTTGGCGCGCCACACAGGCCAGAAGCACCCATCAGAGGCCGAGTCATGAGGGCGAAAGACCCTCTGCCACGGCAGGAAATGTCTGGCATCGATCACCGGATCTTGTGCAGTTGTGGACAAAGCAACAACGTCCGAGAAACGGGGAGATCACTCCAGACGCGAACAGCTGAGTACGTGGCTGGTTTGTGCGTTATGGGGCGAAAGAAGGCGGATACGCCGACCTGTCAACCAATGCACCCACTCCAGCATCAGAAAACTGACCGGCTCGGACGGTGGTCTGATTTTGGGGGTTGGGGAGAGAGTGAGGTCAACAACTTAGCGCATTTTCCTCACTATAAACAATCTGACGCGCTTGAAACTATCACGGGGCGCTAAAAGCCGTGGCTTGGAAGGTTGCCAACTGAAGGGAACACTCAGACCGCGTGGTCAGCCCAATGTGTGTTTTGTGCTTAGTGGTTGACTGGCGGACTGAGATTCAGGCTGCAATGGCCCTGTCTTAATGTGACCTTTATGGCCATCCCACTTCGTGGGATCCGAGCCATGTGTGGTGGTACGCCCAGGGGAGGCTCCGGTCGCGCCAGCCACCTGCGCCCTCTCCCATCTCCGGTCTTCTTGACTCTGTCTTAACACCAGGCTCAGTTGGGGGAGTAGTATAGAGTGTGGTAGCTGCAGCGCAAGGCTACTATCACTTCAAACTAATTTACCCGCAAGTCACTGTCCCTGAAACACCTGGTGTGGAGCATACGGTGAACCTAATCGAAATCGACGGTCAAAATGTCGTGTGTCGATTGGCTGACCAGTGGACTCGAAGTCAGACGGCGATGGATCCTCCATATACCCTGAGTAAGTAAATCTGGTGTGTGTGTTATGGGAGCCAGTTCGTGCTGGGGTGCGCGAAGACGGGTACGCTGACCCCTCAGTCAATGCGCCCACTCCACAGCAGACAACTGACTTGCTCGGATGGTGTCTGATTGTGGGGGTGGGGTCGAATGTGAGGTCCACAGCTCAGCGATGGGGAATCTCCTAAGCTGTCCTCAATGCGACCGTACATTAACCTCACGCATCGGCCTGGTCGGTCACTTGCGAATCCATTGTACAGAGACTGGTGAACCAGTGCCTGGAGCACCAACACACAGCAGAGAACACCGCCTCAACTGCCCTCACTGTCCTCGTGCATTCACTCATCGCATGGGCCTATCCGGTCACATGCGCATCCATGACAGCGGAATTCACCGCAATGCCGACAACACCGTTACCCCATGCACACCCTCCACTCCTGCCATTCTTACCGCCACTGCCACCCCACTACCATGAATGAACTCCACCAGCCTCTCCCGATTTCTCTTGCCCTCACTGCGCCTGCAACTTTAACTTATGCATAGGCCTGATCGGCCACCTTTGAATCCATCGCACGGAGGCTGGTGAACCAGTGCCTGTGGCTCTGACATACAGTCGACGCGCACTCCTTCACTGCCCTCACTGCTCCCGCACATTTACACACCACATGGGCCTATTAGGACACATGCGCCTCAACGACAACCTGCGATTAAACACCGGAGGCTAAGCCACATCAGCGCACATCACCTACACCAATACATAGACAAAACCCTCAACATCATCACGTACCTGAGAATATCACGGTGTCCTAGAAACCAAAAAGTATCCATATTCTAATGACTAATAGTCTTCGTGGAGTCCGCTTTATGGCACTCGACCTATGAATTTTGAGCACAAACTTTCAATGTTGCCTTGACTTAACTACATTTAAGGTTGCGGCCAATGGGCGATATCTTCGATAAAGCCAGCCCTGATGAGGTCCGCTGTTTCTAACAGATTTGTGCTAAAGACAAATTTCGGCGTCCTTTATGCAGAATCTCGTGAGCAGCAGGCACTCTATAGCAAGGGTTGATAGAATCGTGGCGATGGCGTCTCAGGACAACTGGCACGTAGGCGTCCACCTTCGCGGTCCTCCCCAAAAAAGATGATGATTTCAGCTTTGGGCCGCGGCTATTTAACGGCCTTCTAGTCACGAGGGCTTGCTCCTTGTGTTAACGCATATGCGTAAGTTCTTAAAGATCACATTGGCTTTGCCTTCTATTTGAAATAAATCTCAAAATTGACTCTTCTGCTCTCTCAGACATTTACCGTTTTGAAATATGCTAATATCTACGCGAGAAACTGAATTAAGACCTTTTGTGAAGACGTTGGGTCAGGTCAAAGCAGAACATGGATGATGGAATTACGGCAATGAACGACTCGGACGTGAACGGCCAAGCTATGGTAACATCAATTTCGACCCCCTAGCGGTGATCGCGCTGGCTGCTAATTGTAGTGCGCATGTGATTGCGTGGCCACTACGTACTATAAATATCGCTCACCTTGCGTATCTATCACCCTTCCTGCTACTTTCTCTGATGATGGCTTCGAGAGAGAATCTGAGACGTCAGGCCAATAAACACCACGTTCCAGGGATCGCTTCTTCTTCTTCTTCTTCTTCTTCTTCTTCTTCTTCTTCTTCTTCTTCTTCTTCTTCTTCTTCTTCGTCTTCTTCTCTTCTCCTGATGGAGCCCATTAGGAGTTTCACGTAAGCGTGGTCAAGTTTAAGTTATTAGTTCAATCGGGCGCCTCAAACTCTAAAGCCCGCATTACTTAAAGCACTGGTCAACCGCCACGTGAATGGTGTGTCATGAACTATAAGTTTTCCTGTTCAAAACGGATCTGCTCGTCGTGTGCAGTTTCAAAGATCACAAATTCGATCTGCAGTTGAGTTTATGATCATCATTTTAATGCTAGTGACTTTAATACATAGGTATTTCGCTAATAGTGCAACAGTAAAGATGCAGACAGGTATTTCACGGTTGTTGCTGATCATCAGTACGTCATATGCTTTATGAAGTGAGTTATATATATATATATAATGGTATCAATTATGATCCTAACGACACCAGTGAGACTAACGCGCTTTCTTGAATAGTGACTTTTTACGACAGCATCGAATAAGACAGGGTAGGAGAGCGGTTATTTCTGATGGGAAAAAAAATTCCCCTCAGGCTTTCCATCAAACTGGTCTTTGTAGTCTTCGAAAATCTGACGTGCCCCATATAATACAGTTTGCTGCTGGATTGATTTTCTTCGACAGGCTAGGGTATAAATCAAAGCAAACGTTTTGGTCTAGACAGCAGCATTGTCTTGAAGCCCATCGCAAGAGCCCATCTCGATGCTTCTCTTTTCAAAATTACACTTAGCGGATTTTGTTCCTTTATTGATTTTACCCATGAAGGATTTGCGTTATCTGATTACAGGTTGATTTCTTTTTGACCTTGAGCTTCATTCAAGAACTGCTACGGTCGGTCGCATGGCGACAAGTAAGTACTAGCATAGCTGCACTACCGACCACGAAATACGGAATCAAAAGTGACCGATACATGTCGCCTTAAATCTTTAAAATAATAAATACTCTGAAAGCTGTACCACCAAGTCACAAGTTAACTTTCCCAAACGCTAGTTGCCCCTCTACCTCTAATCATAGTGGTAATCAATACGAAATTGCAGCCTTAAATCAATAAAATAATCAATACTCTGAAATTTGTACCACCAAGTCACAAGTTAACATTCCCAAACGCTAGTTACCCCTCTACCTCTAATCATGGTAGTAGTCAATACGAAAAAGCAGCCTTAAATCAATAAAATAATCAATACTCTGAAAGCGGTACTACCAAGTCACAAGTTAACTTTCCCAAACGCAGCTCACAGAACGTGAGTTCCTGGTAAGAGCTTTTATCTCTAAAAATGCACTCCGATTTCTTACTTGTGCGTTCGTAGTCTGGCTTCGAATATGACCCCTAAATCTTGACACGTGAACCTAAAATGACCAAATTGGGTCTGCCCGGTGTTTGTTGTTTCCAACATTTTTGCATATCGGCAGCGCACCAACTTGGCATTGAACCCGGCATCCGCTTGTAGTTGCACTGACAGATGATTTCGAACACACCCAGATCTGTATACTTGAATTAATTTTCGACTAACAATGAAGCCGATCGTGTCAGATGAGCCCTTCTGCGTGCACAGGCGAGATTGCTAAATAGCTCGCTCGAGACGGCAGCAAGAGTATTACACAGGGTGGAGGTGAGGGGTGGGAATGTTGCGTGAAGAGTAGTTAGTAAGTGCAAGACAGTTGTCAATCGATTTTGACTGCACCTACCCTGTGCCACTTAAATGGCTTGAGCTACTTTACACACGAGACGGTAAACAACACTAAGAACAGTATAATGTTTAAATCTAACGGTGTATCCGCCGTTTACTTGATGGAGCAGTTAGGTTGGTCTTTGACCATTACGGTTGCAGGATCTGGACAGACACCTATTAGGGCCCTGTCGAGGGTCATTGGGCAGTACGAAAACTCCCTATATCGCCGTGAGCATGTGCAGACACAATTTATTACCTCAGGTCTCCAGTTAAATAAGGCTGGAGGGAGACGGGAACTATGATAACCTCGGACTGTCGCTGTCTGTTTGCTTGTTTAAGCAAAGACGACTCATAAACCCTTGTAAGTTAACCTTCGTAGGCAAGTGTTCAAACTTCACATGTTTAGCTGCTCAAAGGATTTAACTCCAGTTAATTTTACTCTGGTCATTTCTACTGTCCGTGGCGACTGGTGAACAACTTTATTTCAAACCCCACCCAACCTCCCAACGCATTTTGCGTTTTATACCTAATTTCAGTTTGCATCAAGCAAACGTCGACTATTTATTCTCAAGTAACTTTCGCACTTTTCAGTCCAAATGCGAAGATTCAATGTAAGATGAGAAAAACCTGTTCATACGGACGTGGGTGTGTACATCTAAACAGTCGTTAAACAAACATACTTATGCTTTGACCTGACTCAATGTCTTCACAACAGGTCTTATTTCAGTTTCTCGCGTAGATATTAGCATATTTCAAAACGGTAAATGTCTGAGAGAGCAGAAGAGTCAATTTTGAGATTTATTTCAAATAGAAGGCAAAGCCAATTTGATCTTTAAGAACTTACGCATATGTGTTAACACAAGGAGCAAGCCCTCGTGACTAGAAGGCCGTTAAATAGCCGCGGCTCAAAGCTGAAATCATCATCTTTTTTTGGGGAGGACCGCGTAGGTGGACGCCTACGTGCCAGTTGTCCTGAGACGCCATCGCCACGATTCTATCAACCCTTGCTATAGAGTGCCTGCTGCTCACGAGATTCTGCATAAAGGACGCCGAAATTTGTCTTTAGCACAAATCTGTTAGAAACAGCGGACCTCATCAGGGCTGGCTTTATCGAAGATATCGCCCATTGGCCGCAACCTTAAATGTAGTTAAGTCAAAGGCAACATTGAAAGTTTGTGCTCAAAATTCATAGGTCGAGTGCCATATAGCGGACTCCAAGAAGACTATTAGTCATAAGAATATGCGTACTTGTTGGAGAGTTTAAGGAATCTAGGCCAACTCATGTACTCATGGTGCGTTACTCCCGCCAGTTTACCTGAATTTACGCATTCAAAGCAAAGAAGAGGAAGCCAGGACCGAGACGAATGGGCCGTTACCAAACATACAATATTACGTTTCCTTAGTTTTTCTTTAGCAGCAATCATTGCTCTAAATGTCACACACGACAGTTCGACCGTCGTAGTCCGACGACATTCACCATATGCTCCACGGAAGGGTGGTGCAGGGACGGTGCCTTGCGCATGATTTAGTTTAAATTGAAAGATGCGCGGTCGGAGCCACCCCTAGGTGTACCACCCAAACCTGGCTCCGATCCCACGGAGTGGGAGTGCCATGAAGGTCACATTAAGAAGGAGCCATTGCAACCTGACTCTCAGTCCGCTAGTCAGCCACTCCAAACAAAACACACATTGGGCTGACCACGTTGTCCGAGTTATCCCGTCAGTTGGCAACCTTCCAAGTCTAGGCGTACCTGACTTCGTGCGCCACAGCACGACCTGGCCCGCATAACGCACACATCGGGATGAACTTTATCAAGGGATATAGAGGAGCAATTTCCGTCTGACTCCCAGTCCACTTGTCAGCAACTCGACACACACAGCAAATACACTGGGCCGATGGCGTGGTCTTGGATGAGCGTCAGATTGCCAGCCTTCCAAGCCACGGTTTCTAGGGCACCGTGATATTCTCAGGTATCTGATGATGTTGAGGGTTTTGTCTATGTATTGGTGTAGGTGAAGCGCGCTGATGTGGCTTAGCCTCCGGTTTTTTATCGCAGGTTGTCGTGGAGGCGCATGTGTCCTAAAAGGCATATGCGGTGTGTAAATGTGCGGGAGCAGTGAGGGCAGTGGGGCGGGCGCGGCGACTGTATGTAGGAGCCCCAAGCACTGGTTCACCAGCCTCCGTGCGATGGATTCAAAGGTGACCGATCAGGCCTATGTATGAGTTAAAGTTGCAGGCGCAGTGAGGGCAGGAGAAATCGGGAGAGGCTGGTGGAGGTCATTCATGGTAGTGGGGTGGCAGTGGCGGTAAGAATGGCAGGAGTGGAGGGTGTGCATGGGGTAACGGTGTTGTCGGCATTGCGGTGAATTCCGCTGTCATGGATGCGCATGTGACCGGATAGGCCCATGCGATGAGTGAATGCACGAGGACAGTGAGGGCAGTTGAGGCGGTGTTCTCTGCTGTGTGTTGGTGCTCCAGGCACTGGTTCACCAGTCTCTGTACGATGGATTCGCAAGTGACCGACCAGGCCGATGCGTGATGTTAATGTACGGTCGCATTGAGGACAGCTTAGGAGATTCCCCATCGCTGAGCTGTGGACCTCACATTCGACCCCACCCCCACAATCAGACACCATCCGAGCAAGTCAGTTGTCTGCTGTGGGAGTGGGCGCATTGACTGAGGGGTCAATGTACCCGTCTTCGCGCACTTCAGCACGAACTGGCTCCCATAACGCACACACCAGATTTACTTACTCAGGGTGTATGGAGGATCCATCGCCGTCTGACTTCGAGTCCACTGGTCAGCCAATCGACACACGATATTTTGACCGTCGATTACGATTAGGTTCACCGTATGCTCAACACCAGGTGGTTCAGTGACAGTGACTTGCGGGTAAATTAGTTTGAAGTGATAGTAGCCTTGCGCTGCAGCTACCACACTCTATCCTACTCCCCCAACTGAGCCTGGTGTTAAGACAGAGTCAAGAAGACCGGAGATGGGAGAAGGCACAGGTGGCTGGCGCAGTCGGAGCCTCCGCTTGGCGTACCACCACACATGGCTCGGATCCCACGAAGTGGGATGGCCATAAAGGTCACATTAAGACAGGGCCATTGCAGCCTGAATCTCAGTCCGCCAGTCAACCACTAAGCACAAAACACACATTTGGCTGACCACGCGGTCTGAGTGTTCCCTTCAGTTGGCAACCTTCCAAGCCACGGCTTTTAGCGCCCCGTGATAGTTTCAAGCGTGTCAGATAGTTTATAGTGAGGAAAATGCGCTAAGTTGTTGACCTCACTCTCTCCCCCACCCCCAAAATCAGACCACCGTCCGAGCCGGTCAGTTTTCTGATGCTGGAGTGGGTGCATTGGTTGACAGGTCGGCGTATCCGCCTTCTTTCGCCCCATAAGGCACAAACCAGGATTCCCTACATCAGGGGATACGGAGGAGCCATCGCTGTCTGACTCCCTGTTTACTGGTCAGCCACTCGACACACACACAGCACTTAGACTGGGCCGACGGCGTGGTCTGGTGTAAGCGGCAGATTGGCAGCCTTCCAAGCCACAGTTTCTAGGAAACTGTGATATTAATAGGTACATGATGATGATAAGGTTTTTTGTCTATGTATTGGTGTAGGTAGTGTGCGCTGATGTGGCTTAGTCTCCGATAGTTTGCCGCATGTTGCTGTGGAGGCGCATGTGTCCTAAAAGGTCCATGCAGTGTGTAAATGTGCGGGAACAGTAAGGGCAGTAGAGGCGGGTGCGTCGACTGTATTTCGGAACCTCCGGCATTTTTTGGCCAGCCTCCGTATGATGGATTCGCAGGTAACCGAACAGGCCGATGCGTGAGTTGAATTTGTGGACCCAGAAGAGGCAGCAGAAATCGGGAGGGGCTGGGAGGATATAATTCACGGTAGTGTGGTGGCAGTGGCGGTGTGAATGTCAGGAGTGGAGGGTGTGCATTTTGTATCGGTGTTGTCGGCAATGCCGTGAATTTCGCTGTCGTGGATGCGCATGTGACCGAATAGGCCCATGCGATGACTGCATGCGCGAGGACAGTGAGGGCAGTGGAGGCGGCTATCCCTGCTATGTGTTGGTTCTTCAGGCACTGGTTCACCAGTCTCTCTACGATTGATTCGCAAGTGACCAGCCAGGCCGATGCGTGAGGTGAATATGCGGTCGCATTGAGGACAGTTTAGGAGAGGGTCCTTATCGTTGATGGTGTAGGTGGCGGTGACGGCGTTGATTATGGTGGAGGTAACAGGCGATGAATATTGGGATGTGGTCAGTATGATGGTGGGAGTAATGTAATTGATGCCAGGAGTGAGGGTGGGGGGTCTAAAGAAGGGTTGGCAGAATTTGACATAGAAGTTGGAATTGTCAGATTGTTGGTGCATTGCGTCCGAAGATGGCTTACCAGGCTGATTCGCGCGCGGAAGGTGCATTGACAGCGCGGGCATGTTGGAAGGGCCTGGACATTTGCGGTGTTGGTCCGGGGAGCTGATAACTTTCATGCCGCTCATTTGGTCTTGGCGGCGGCGATCCGTTTGGCTTCGTAGATTGCTGCACCAAGCCAGTCGGTACCGGGCGAGGTCCTCCCAGGTCGCCGGGGTGATCTGCAGTTGCTTCAGGGAAGTCTCCAGAGTGTCCTTGTAGCATCATACTCGACTACCTTGTCAACGAGAACCCATGACGACATCTCCATAGAAGAGTCGTTTGGGTAATCGTCTGTCATCCATCCTCACAAGGTGGCCGCTCCAGCACAGTTGCACTTGTCTCAGCATAGCGTGGATGCTGAGGATTCCGGTCTGCTCCAGGAATTCCGTGTCCGGGATCCTGTCTTGCCATCTCAGCTCCAGTATTCTTCGGAGGCAGCCGAGATGGAAGTGATTTAGCTTCCTGGCCGTTTTGCCATTTCTAGCACGCTACCTTACGTGTGAAGATATTGAAATAAAAAAGCTGAGACAAGAACTGTCTCCCCACCAGATGTCCATTTTTGACTCTTGATTCTTGCATATTATGTTTTCTTATCCTATTATCTTACTAAATAGAGCCACTGATATTTATTGCTGAAAACTTTGAATGATACTTCAAAATAAAGCGTATTCTTCTCTCTCTCTCTCCCTTTCATTACATAGAGAAATGAGCGGTTTTTCTTAGGCAGAATGAATACAGAGTGTAGTTTAGAAGCCTTAAATGCAATTGAAATGGCAAATCGGGTTTGAAGTTAGTTAGAAAATTAAAATGGTTTGCGAATAGAGAGCTTTCCTTCCTTAAAGTGAAGCAATTGAATAAGACGTAATTATCCATTATATTGGTTCACGAAAGAATATTTTGTGCGCGTTTTCCATTAAACAGATGTGAATTTATAAGGGAATGAATAATCTAAGACACAATTGCATGCCGCATACGTAGAAATTTATTATAGAGTTTGATTTTTTGCAGGAGGTCAAACAGTTTGACGTGACTGACTTATTTTAAGGTTATTCTGTATGACAATCAACGTGACAACCCTATTTAAGTAATCTTCGTTAAACACCCGAACCACTCAAACGATGGTACTGTTTATCAGTTTCTCGGTCAAAAATCACCAGTTCAATTGGAAATTTTGTTGCGGTGATGATCGCTGGTATCTCGCCCATGTATGTGGTCTCTTTTAATCACCGCAATAGTACTTATTCGACGGGGGTGGTGAAGAAGCAGGCACGCTCCTACAGAACGATGAAATGACACCGGTGCGTGACTGGCGACGTGCGAACTTATCGTTGCCAGACGAAAGCACGGCACACAGTGTGCACATTAACCTCGCTTCGCCCTCACCACTCTCCTCCGCCTTCCGCGAATCAGTCGGCAATTAAAATTCGTTTTCATGCTTGAGATGGGTGTTTTCAAGGTCAGCTAAGCGCACATGCCAAGTAGGCAGATGCGCAAACAAGCAGGGTGTAGAGTTTGGTAGTGTTTGTGTGTGTGTGTGTGCTTTTGTGCATAAAGATTAGAATGAAACGGCATAGCCTCTGTCCCTGCTTTGAGTGGCGTATTTTTGATCGAAAAGCAGCATCTACAAAGCGTTCGATCTAACCATGCTGGTAACATCCCAATCTTAGAAAGCTCAACGAGACAGTGACCTTGTAAAGCAGATGGAGAATTTCCTCTGTTGGGTTTTTAGGGCGCCCGTCGGCTTGAAAATGGGTGAGTAGATTTCGGGACTTGAGAAATGGAACGTATTATCGGTTAAAAAACACAAGAAAATACATTAGCTCACGTCAGTAAGTAGAGGGGGCTCATTTAGAGCGATGTGGATGTAAGTATGGGAAGGGATTATGACCTAGCTTATGGTGTCCAATTGGCTGAGCTCCAACGGAGCGTTGGATTGATGTTCAACTATCACCGAGTGAACATTCAGTATCTCCTCCGATGAGGTATCGATTTGAAAGTGGGAGTAACGGACTATCGGTGGCAAAAAGTCAAATTAATAAACCTTTTTTAGCGTTCAAGTGGCTGCGGAAACTTAGAGGAATGTGCTGGAGGTGCGTTCATCAATCGGGTTACCTGACAGGCGTCTTGGAGAACGGGGCATTTAGACAAGGAGGATATGCAGGAACGAATACTGACAAAGACCGATAGTAAGCTGAGACCAACGTTAGGCCTGAATAACCTACGGTTTATTCCCGAGATCTTTGGCCAGTTAGCGGTGAACGCACTTACCCCGAGGCACTATTTTCGATCATAACCACCAGAAATGCCGGGCGTTGCCCAGCGCCGGTGCATTGAACTTACTAACGTTCAATGACCAAATACTGTGGTTTCAAGTCCCTGTTTATCCAGACATGGGTCGGGATTTGGCTGAATAACGGCGGTCGGTAAGTCAGAAATGACCACTTCAGTCTCATGTAGGCTTTTTACTTTTCTTTATTACAGAAAGAAGGTGTGTCTGAAAATCATTGTTTAAAAGCCCCCCCTCTCTAAATGCCTCCAGAACTACACTAAAATCTGATTTAGCTATCGGCTAGTTGCACGCACTCCTGAAGAACCGACCGCACTTTTCCAGGCACATTTACTGCGAATTGGATCATTAATTGTACCTCTGCCACATTTCTGCCAAAAACTCAGAAAAGGCATTCTGTTGCCAAGATTCACCCAGCAAGGTGAGTTTGAAGCTGAGCATTAGGTCCAGAGGGATACATGCTCGCATGCTCTATATATATGATAGTGTGGGGCTCACCGATCTGCTTAAGGAACATGTATGTTCCGTTGTGCCCTGGAGCTCAGACTAGAGCTCTCGTAGGCGGTCGCATAGCGACGTGTAGCATATGATGAAATCGAACCGACAAAGACAAGGGAGACCGGAATGGCCATTTCTGGCTTATTAGCCGTCATCAGCCAGTCATACCCAATCCCAAGTTTGGCACTTCTGGGATTCGAACCCCAGGTTAATAAGCCAGAAATGGCCATTCCGGTCTCCCTTATCTTTTGTCGGTTCCATTTCTTCATATATATATATATATATATATATATATATATATATATATATATATATATATATATATATATATATATATATATATATGAAGAAATGGAACCGACAAAGACATTAGGGCATTAGGGTTGCTTAAAGTTTTTTTTATGGATTACTTTCGCAGTCTTTCAGTTATTACGGTAAAAAGAAATTGATTGCAAAATCTCTGTGCTCCATTGAAACACGTAGATCACCTGGATCAGTATATTTGCGTCGCAAAACTATGAGTGAACGTGACCTTTGAGTTTTGAATCTTCAGGAAATCTAAACGTGCTTCAATTCTTTTGACTGCCCATGTCAGTCTGACAATAAATCGATAGGTATGGTTACCAGTTTAAGTCCGCGCAAGTCCCTTTCTTTTGTTACACAAACGGATCCGGATTTGCTTGACCGACCAGCGTGAGCAAACTTTTTCCACACCTGGCGTTCGCAGAAATTGTTTGAGGCCTAACAAATACTTTGGTCTTTTGCCTAACAAAGCCAGCATTTTAAAGCTGATATCCTACTTTAACCAGCAGTATAAAGCATGCGAATTTTCGTCAGACCTGAAAGTACCCCAGCGGTATTTCAAGTGGGATTTCCTGTCTTGGAACTGCACGCAAGCGGGTATTTATTACATATATATATATATATATATATATATATATATATATATATATATATTGTATAAAAATACTAAGAGTAGTCCAACTTTGCTTATTGTTGCATTTGGTTATTACTGTTAAAGTAGTTCATCCACCGGAACTTTACTTATGAAATAAATTTATCTTTATCTTGTTGCATTCTGAACGCATTTTATGATAACTGAGAGAATGAGAGCAGGTGTTAGGGGAAAATAAACTCTCACCTTCGAATAAAAGATCTCTGCACACGTTTGAGGTATGTACCATATATTTCGGTCAGTTAACCGCGCGCACGGCTCACAACTATCAAGGTGGCAACACGTAGTGCGTTTGGCACAGAGAAAATTGCTTCGCCATACGCGCATCACTTAAAAACTCTGACATGTGTATTGCGTTCTTCTGTCTGAGACTCGACAGTGAGAGCGTGAAGGGCTGCGTTCATTAACAAGTCCCTCTTTCCTGGTAACGTTCCAATTTCTCCAGCAACCTTTCGAAATTCAGTCTACAAGGAGCATCGGAGTATACTGTGGGCCCCTGGAACACGTATTTACAAAAAAAACAGTACAATTGATTTCATTTCTAAATGATAAATATATGCAGTTAAGTATCGTTTCGGAAAATTGGGTGAAATTACATCAAAGCTTGAATTTATTTTATAGGACATTGAACACATTAGGAGTGCAGATGATTCGTTTTAAAAAACTTCACTATTTTAGGTAATTGGAGACAGTGTCAGTTGAATAAAGCTGCAGTTTACTTTCTATAAACGGAATTCAGGTTATTTAAAGGGTAACAGACTTATCTCATATTGTCGGCCCCTTTGCAGCAATGAGAAAAAGGTACTAAAATGGGCTTCTCCTAACATGCCTGTTATTTCTTCGGCTAACTGCTAGAGCAGGTACAATTCAAGGTCAGTTTAAACCAAAACAACTTATTAACTGCAATTGTTTCCTTAAGAGTCATTGCGGAAATGTAAGTTAAAAAGTTTCTGAATAAATGAATTCTTAAAATTTACCCATAAAAACGTTTTTGACATTGATGTTTGACTTTCAAATCAAAGAGATTTTGGTAAGAATTTAACACTATGTGCGATCGGTCCAGGCATTGATAGACTGTTTCATCGAAAACCGCCCTGAAACTGTAAGTACACAACTTAGGATTAGAGTAAGACATAATTGTTGTTCCATTTAGGCACAAAGTAGCACATGAATACAGAGACCTTTTCAAATTCCCTAATCGGGAGTGCATTTGTAGTCGCAACACAGTCTGGGGACGCCGAAACGGTACTTCGCGTTTATCGGGGGAAATCTTTGAACGCCAGTTGTGTGTGATTGACGTGTCTGGTTAGTCTGATTACTGTTTACCATATTGATCGTGCTGAGAGCCGAGTACATGTCAACATCTTCTGTTAGTTCGACTTATCTGCTGTCTGTCCTCAACTGCTAAACGAGCGGCAGAAAAATGCACGTGATTCAGAGACAATGCCAATTTCAGGACTGAAGGACGAATGTAATTGACTGGTCAACTTTTCTAAGTAGCTCTTCTCTGACGGATTGATTTACGAAATAAATGATAAGAAAACGAGCAACTAAAAATAATCAAGAATATTACCTCTTGATACAAACTTTTGGAAAAACTTAATAGCTTGAATTGTATGTCAATAAGCGGCGATTAAATCAAGAAACTTTACAATGAGAAACATCCGTTTTGATGCCTGGAGTCAAACGATTGTTATTTCAATCTAATAAAACTCATTTTTGGCAAAAAATATCATAGAGTAAACTGCACAAAGTCTGTTACGTCATTGAACTTCAGTTTGCACTACTATTCACTGAAGTTTCATTTAATAGAATGAAGGATAAATTATGGGGGTCTGTTGATTATGCTTTTTCAGAATGAACGACTAGGAGGATAATATACTTAGGTTCCTCGACAAATTTCGGCCTGCATTCATAAACAAGCGGACGAAATACTTCGCGATAACCACAAGGGAAGCAAAATACTTCCGTATGCTAAGCCTATCACTAAACCTTCCATAACCCTTAACCATATACGTCGCTCTCGTTTCCCTGGACTGTAGCGCAAAGCCACCTGTATTTAGACCGAACCCTGTTCCCATGTCCTTCCCGGGGAGGGGATATATAAGCAAACCTTTCTAACAGATAGATAAACGCATCGTAGTAGGAGCATCGACAAGGACACGAGGTGGCTGAATTTAGAACTCGTTCGAGTTTATTCTGCTTCCATTCGCAGTATCATTAGTGTAACCATCAACTGAGACAATAAAAAATAAACACATGCACACCGGGCCGATGGGTCATAAGGGTGTCATAAACACTTCATCGGACCAAAGTTCAGTCGGTGTCCCACACAACCAGTTGCACATTACTCCACTGACTTTCCGAAGCAAAGAGTATCTCTGAAGGGGTGATAGGTTTATCTGATACAGATAATGCGAGGCGGTGGAAAACTGGTTCACTGTGATTCGATTAAGTGCGAGGAGCCATTTGATAGAGAACCATCTAGGCAGAATAACATGACCGACAAAGATAAGAGAGACTGAAATGGCCATTTCTGGCTTATTAGCCTTCATCAGATAGCCGTACCCTATCTCAGGTGTTGCGGCACATGAGGCTCTGAACTTGCGACCTGTTGGTTAGAAGTTCAATGCTCTACGTTCGGGTACCACAAACCTTGGGGTTGGGTATGGCTGGGTGTTGACGGCTTATAAGCCAGAAATGGCCATTCCAGTCTCCCTTGTCTTTGTCGGTCATGTTATTCTGTCTATATCCTTAGCTGCCTTACTGCTGCTGGCGGGGCTTGAGAGTTAGCCTCAAGGCACAACGGGACGAGTGAGTCCTGTAACCGATCGGTGAGCGCCCAACTACCATTGTTAGTCTTCCAGATCAAAACCGGCAAGACAACGAGCTCGGGACGAGGTGAGTGGATCGTTGGACTACTGCCAAACAAGGTCGCGAGTTCGAGACTCGGTCGCCGCAGCGCCTGCGGTGGGGTATGGCTGGCTGATGACGGCTAATAAGCCAGAAATGGCCATTCCAGTCTCCCTTGTTTTTGTTGGTCATGTTATTCTGCCTATATACTTAGCTGCCTTACGGCTGCTGGCGGGGCTTGAGAGTTAGCCCCAAGGCACAACGGGACGAGTGAGTCCTGTAACCGATCGGTGAGTGCCCTATTACCATTGTCAATATTCCCAATCGAAACCGGCAAGACAACGAGCTCGTGACAAGGTGAGTGGAGCGTTGAACTTCTACCCAACAAGGTCGCGAGATCGAGCTTCGGTCGCCGCCGCGCCTTGGGTTGGGTATGGCTGGCTGATGACGGCTTATAAGCCAGAAATGACCGTTCCAGTCTCCCTTGTCTACTTACCATACAGAACCATCTGCGCTCTCCCCAAACTCAAGCCACTGGGAAACGTGCGGCTGATCACACTTGGGGCAACTTACCCACCCGCTCAACCTACCACAACGTACGAGAGACAACACTTCGGATACAGTCACCTAACTATCCAAGCAGGTTTTCGAAAAAACGTAAACCAAGGATCCAACAGATAACTACCAGATGGAATAAATACAAATAATTTTTGCCGCCTAGCTTTGCCTGTCAGTGCTTTCAAAGAAAACC
The DNA here is from genome assembly GCA_017591395.1 of Schistocephalus solidus. Classification (NCBI taxonomy): domain Eukaryota; kingdom Metazoa; phylum Platyhelminthes; class Cestoda; order Diphyllobothriidea; family Diphyllobothriidae; genus Schistocephalus; species Schistocephalus solidus. Next base: position 28,205 of record WEDG01000148.1, read on the forward strand.
TTCGCAATCCTCTGATTAGAGAGAAAAAAAACATGTCTGGGTTTGGATAAATACAGACAGTGTTTCTGAGAAACCTCCCGACAATTTGATTTCCTCATTTGAGTCCCTTGATACCCACGCCGGCACAAAAAAAGCAGATGGTTAGGTGTGGTTTGATGGTACAAGTGTCTGGTGTCGCCAGGTGACGTGCAAAAACGCTTATTGCAAGGTACCAACAAGAGAAAAGCTGTTTTCCGCCCCAAAATTCCAAAACGATGTCAAGTCTGCGCTAAATCCACCGGGTAATAAATTGGCACATTTTAAAAATGAGGGCTTGCCTAGTGTTGAATAAAATTATAGCATATGCTGAAATTTCGGTGGCACTAGCTGACATTTTAAGCTAAATTCTGCGACAAAAGATGTCATGGATGAAAGAAGATAAATCCTGCTTATCATGCAACTGATTTATACGTCACGTTAAACTGATATCAAATGAACTCCTGTGGAGGATTTTTAAGACATTTTATTTAAATAAAGTTTCTAGTGCACAATCATGTTTGGTTGTACTAGTGGCAGGTATGAGGACTCGAACTGGCACGACTGCTTCCCAGCTGCTCGATCTAACTTGTTAGAAAACTGCTGACTTTCTGATAAGGAGGAGGTCTGCAAACGCAGAAACTGAGTAGCAGGGAGAGTACTTTTAAGTCATTTTGTGAATTTTAGTGCTTTTGGCTTTTGCCTAGGGCAGCAGTGCAAGTAAGCCCCCAGAACCTGGCCTTATCTCTGATTGATTTTTTCAACATCTGCGCGTATTCGATCGCACGTATCCATAAAAATACGAAAAAAATTACCCGGTATTTTTTACCCCAGGAGGATGTCTTCTGCAAGTGCTGGGCCCGGACTAACTGCGCAGGGCCTAAGTACCTCCTCTCCCGAGGCTTCGAAACGATTCACAACTCATTTCCCATACACTGAAAAGGGCACCACAACTTTAATCTGCCATGAGCAGAAATTTAAGGGGTTTTGTTAAAAAAGTTCTTTTTCCTTACGGTCCTAGAGGATACTTACGTAGGTGAAGTCTTTTTAAGAATGATATACGAAAGTGAAGTAAGGGCAAGCATACTCCCATAAATTACTACTTTCCGTCAGAGATGTAATTTAATTTGCACTGAAATAACAAAGAAATCTAAAAATTTTCCAGCTTAGCTAACCCAGGATGACATGTGTTAAAAAAAATGTGGTATTAACTATGTGCTTTTATCTAACGTATAATGGCAATACCAGAAATGACGAACTTTGATCTAATTAGTTCTCATATCTGAACGAATACACTGGCTGTTGGATGATGGGATACGCAGTTTAAAATGACGAAACGCAATGACAACCATCAAAGTCTGCGTTAAAAAGTTTGTTTGTTTCTGTTGAAGATTTTTTTAGCTAGATATTTTATCGAATAATAATTTATATATATATATATATATATATATATATATATATATATATATATTCCTAAACAGGGGTTTATATAAAGTTTTATTCGATAATATATTTAGCTAAAAAAAATCTACAACAGAAGCAAACAAACATTGATACTAACTAAAAGCCCAGACACGTGTTTCGCCGATGTTTCTGCTGCTGTGTGACACAGCAACGAGGGGTTCGGCTCCTCAGTGGGTCCCCCAGCGTTCTCTATGTGGTTTCTGGTATATGGACTCCAGAGAATAATCGGGTAAATAATTTCTGAAATTATTAAGTGCAGGACATGGAGTCAGGTGATTCGGACATGACCTTTTTAGGGTCAGACCCGAAATTTCAATGAACGTTTGGGTCGAAGACAATCAACCACTGTCGAATAACCACGTAATGCCCATTCTACAAACAAGTAGTACTACAAGTAGTATGAATCTTATATGGCAAAGACGTTATACCGTACTTCCGACATAGATACTAGCTAAAAGCCCAGACACGTGTTTCGCCGATGTTTCTGCTGCTGTGTGACACAGCAACGAGGGGTTCGGCTCCTCAGTGGGTCCCCCAACGTTCTCTATGCGGTTTCTGGTATATGGACTCCAGAGAATAATCGGGTTAAATAATTTCTGAAATTATTAAGTGCAGGACATGGAGTCAGGTGATTCGGACATGACTTTTTTAGGGCCAGACCCAAAATTTCAATGAACATTTGGGTCGAAGACAATCAACCACTGTCGAATAACCACGTAATGCCCATTCTACAAACAAGTAGTACTACAAGTAGTATGAATCTTATATGGCTAAAGACGTTATACCGTACTTCCGACATAGATACTAGCTAAAAGCCCAGACACGTGTTTCGCCGATGTTTCTGCTGCTGTGTGACACAGCAACGAGGGGTTCGGCTCCTCAGTGGGTCCCCAACGTTCTCTATGCGGTTTCTGGTATATGGACTCCAGAGAATAATCGGGTAAATAATGTCTGAAATTATTAAGTGCAGGACATGGAGTCAGGTGATTCGGACATGACCTTTTAGGGTCAGACCCGAAATTTCAATGAACATTCGGGTCGAAGAATATCAACCACTGTGGAATAACCACGTAATGCCCATTCTACGTCCAAGAAGTACTAAAAGTAGTATGAATCTTATATGGCAAAGACGTTATACCGTACTTCCGACATAGACATTAGCTAAAGGCCCAGACACGTGTTTCGCCGATGTTTCTGCTGCTGTGTGACACAGCAACGAGGGGTTTGGCTCCTCAGTGGGTCCCCCAGCGTTCTCTATGCGGTTTCTGGTATATGGACTCCAGAGAATAATCGGGTTAATAATGTCTGAAATTATTAAGTGCAGGACATGGAGTCAGGTGATTCGGACATGACCTTTTAGGGTCAGACCCGAAATTTCAATGAAAATTTGGGTCGAAGACAATCAACCACTGTGGAATAACCACGTAATGCCCATTCTACAAACAAGTAGTACTACAAGTAGTATGAATCTTATATGGCAAAGACGTTATACCGTACTTCCGACATAGATACTAGCTAAAAGCCCAGACACGTGTTTCGCCGATGTTTCTGCTGCTGTGTGACACAGCAACGAGGGGTTCGGCTCCTCAGTGGGTCCCCCAGCGTTCTCTATGCGGTTTCTGGAATATGGACTCCAGAGAATAATCGGGTAAATAATTTCTGAAATTATTAAGTGCAGGACATGGAGTCAGGTGATTCGGACATGACCTTTTAGGGTCAGACCCGAAATTTCAATGAACATTTGGGTCGAAGACAATCAACCACTGTGGAATAACCACGTAATGCCCATTCTACAAACAAGAAGTACTGCAAGTAGTATGAATCTTATATGGCAAAGACGTTATACCGTACTTCCGACATAGATACTAGCTAAAAGCCCAGACACGTGTTTCGCCGATGTTTCTGCTGCTGTGTGACACAGCAACGAGGGGTTCAGCTCCTCAGTGGGTCCCCCAGCGTTCTCTATGCGGTTTTCTGGTATATGGACTCCAGAGAATAATCGGGTAAATAATTTCTGAAATTATTAAGTGCAGGACATGGAGTCAGGGGATTCGGACATGACCTTTTAGGGTCAGACTCGAAATTTCAATGAACATTCGGGTCGAAGAATATCAACCACTGTGGAATAACCACGAAATGCCCATTCTACATCCAAGAAGTACTAAAAGTAGTATGAATCTCATATTGCAAAGACGTTATACCGTACCTCGACATAGCTAAAGCCCAGACAGTTTGCCGATGTTTCGCTGCTGTGTGACAGCAACGAGGGTTGGTTCAGTGTCCCCAGCGTTCTCTATTCGGTTTCTGGTATATATACTCCAGGGAATAATCGGGTAAATAATTTCTGAAATTATTAAGTGCAGAACATGGAGTCAGGTGATTCGGACATGACCTTTTAGGGTCAGACCGAAATTTCAATGAAAATTTGGGTCGAAGACAATCAATCACTGTGGAATAACCACGTAATGCCCATTCTACAAACAAGTAGTACTAAAAGTAGTATGAATCATATATGGCAAAGACGTTATACCGTACTTCCGACATAGATACTAGCTAAAAGCTAAATTATTTACCCTGATTATGCTCTGGAGTCCATATACCAGAAACCGCATAGAGAACGCTTGGGGACCCACTGAGGAGCCGAGCCTCTCGTTGCTGTGTCACACAGCAGCAGAAACATCGGCGAAACACGTGTCTTGGCTTTTAGCTAGTATCTATGTCGGATGTACAATAAAACTTCTTTGCCATATAAGATTCATACTACTATTAGTACTACTTGTTTGTAGTATGGGCATTACATGGTTATTCCACAGTGGTTGATTGCCTTCGACCCAAACGTTCATTGAAATTTCGGATCTGACCCTAAAAGGTCAGGTCCGAATCACCTGACTCCATGTCCTGCACTTAATAATTTCAGAAATTATTAACCCGATTATTCTCTGGAGTCCATATACCAGAAACCGCATAGAGAACGCTGGGGGACCCACTGAGGAGCCGAACCCCTCGTTGCTGTGTCACACAGCAGCAGAAACATCGGCGAAACACGTGTCTGGGCTTTTAGCTAGTATCTATGTCGGAAGTACGGTATAACGTCTTTGCCATTTATATATATATATAGGGCCTGGACAACAAGCATGTCTACGAAAAGCCGCCACATGCCGTCATTTTTCTCTGTAATGCGGCACACGAAAGATTTCCAGACAATATCTATCTGCAGTTGACTATAAATGAATACAGAAAATCGAAACGGAATAGGTAGAATATTGACATTTCTTCGCAAAATCTTACTAGATATTCGGCCACACGGTAGTGCATGTGCGAAAAACGGTCCAATACAAAGAAATGAATTTCTTTCATTTTGAGCAGACATTTTATCCCTTATATTTAGTCATTTCAAGAAGCCGATCGAACGTCCCCAATTTAAACCTTGACTTTACCTTGGAAAAATGCTAAGAATGCCGACATTCAACAACGAAGTATCCAAATTACGTGTTTTTTTTAAAGAGGTAGCTTATTATAAGAATTTTCTAAATCTATCTTAGACATGTTAATTGGCGAATTATGTTGTGGCCGTTTATTCTTCTAGGCAACGAGTTTCATATTTTGGTGAGTCTACAAATATGACCCAAACGGCCCTCTGCATTAGACTGTCTCAGAACTCACTATTTCCGCAAATGTCTTTAAGAAATATCTCTTTTTGAAGTTTTTGATAAGCATATACCACAGATACTACATTTATGGGAAATAGACAGAAAACACAGAAAAACGTTAACTATTTACCACAATTTCAAGGACGATTTGAAACTCATCGTAATCCAACACCCGAAATACTTATGAAGCAATTTAACAAAAGGAAGGTCCTCGTTATATGCATTAAATGGTACGTTTACGATTTCACATAACACTGCTATTTAAATTTATTAATCATTTACTGGCCTATCAGAATGTCAGCTTATGAAATGTTTTATTCCTATGACGTCCATGTTAGCGCAATCAAGTGAAAATCTGTTTGCAATAGTCAAGCACATCTTAAACAATGTATAAATGGACGAAGAAAGCGCGTATCCTCATGAAACCGTGTTGGAATAAATATTCGAAATTTAGGCTGCTTGGTAACGGCCATACTTTTCATTGCCCTTAATCTGTAATAAAACTGTCCCGGAATATAAGCTTATGGACTACTTTTCAAAAGTAATTTTACTTGTGGTGTTTTACTTACTCGTTTGTTTACATGGAAAAGCTTTCTATAAATTGGCCATTTCCGGCTTATTAGCCGTTATCAGCCAGCCATATCCGATCCTCGGCACTCCAGGGCTTGAACTCACGACCTGTTGCCTAGAAGTCAAACTCTGTAGTCCTTGTCGTTCTCGATCGCGAATATTAAAAATCGTAGATGGGCGCTCACCGATCGGTTGCGGGTCGCACACTAGAGCGCCACCAGCAGCCGCAGAGTGGCTAGTGATATAAGCAAATATAAGGGAGATCGGGAGGGCAATTTTCAGCTTATTAACCGTCCTTAGGCAGATATATGTATAAAAATATATCATTTATTCGATCAACCTATAAAAAACTAAAATTATGGACTATCATCTACGGTTTACGTAAAATCAGAAGGCCATGTGGAATCCGCGATACATCGTTAAACGACAGCAAGAACAGTTTGTTCCCACTGATATACACGACAACTCTCCTACGAATGGATCACAAAGCCTTGATAAGTTCTTAATATAGATTCTGGAGTAATCATTTACCAAAAAATTGAGAGGGTGACACTATAACCAACTTTGAAAGTATCATTCCAGAAAGCTTGCAATTGTGAAAGATAAAATCCTCCCGTCATCCTCTGGACAAAACATGTGTCCACTTTTCCCATTTGATTGAAGCGCTCTTCCCGTGTTCTCTTTTGTTGCACCAATTACTCCCTCTAGAGAAACATTTGTGGTTGAATGTTTTTACATCCGAATGTTCTATAAAAAGGATTGTGATTTTAGTCAATTTTTCCTGCATTCCGTGTGTGCTTGTATCGTGCAGTAGTACCGGTGGGATACATGCTTTTACCAATGTGGTTGTAGAAGAATCAGTGGCTTATTCAACGAGTTGATGTCCTAAAAGGATGAAATTGTAGGCAAATTAAATCTCATTTGTTAGGAAATTAACTTTGCTTGGAGTCCTTCTATGAGAGTTTATTAAAAAATAAAGGCAGAAAAATTAACTGACTCATTTTCCCTGGTGTCATAATGGATAGGTTGCTGGGCTTGACTGACTTTCAGTCAGGCGGTTGGTTGGAAAAGAAATCTTCAAAACACTGAGATAATATCTTACGCAGTCAGCCTAGACTTGGGAAAAAACAAATTGACATCTTATGAGGAGAGTTATTTTATTACTATAATGGCAATCCATTCCAGTATCCGACGCAGGGAGACATTGCATGCTGTCTATTCATCATCATCATCATCTTCACCATTATTATCATCATCATCATCATCATCATAATCAAACTCATCATCATCATCATCACCATCATCATCATCATCATCGTCATCATCAACATCATCATCATCATCATCATCCTCTTCATCATCATCATCCTCATAATCATCATCATCATCATCACCATAATCATCAGCATCATCACCACCATCACCATCATCATCTTCCTCCTCCTCATCATCATCATCATCATCGTCATCATCATCATCATCATCATGCCTTTCTTAAATATCCGCGCGATCCGAGCTACCAGCACGTAGGACTGCGAATACAGATGAATCACACATACCCCGCAGTTGAGATCAAGACCGTCTTTTCTTACTTGATAACTGCCTGGGTGGTAATAGTAGGTTACGTACAGCACTAAGAAATCCAGAAACCCCGGGAGTTTTATGGATGGGCATTACAGTGGGTAATATAATATAATATATGGTTCTTGCAAACTTGCATGTGTTGTTAATTCTACTGTTTTACTTTACGAAGTTTAGTTTACAACAAAATTGCGTGTGTTGTTCTTTCTTCTCTTTGAATTTATGAAGTTGATATTGCGCATCTGTTATAAAGGCTCCGATAAATTGATAGCCAAAATGGATAGCGGCTTGAAAGACTTGGATGATTTCATTACCGGTTTTACCCGCACAGACTTCGGTAGAATCCTGTTGCTTCGACATCGGTGTGAGAAGGATAATTTCTCCGGCGTGAAAAATTCGCAGATTGCACACTTTTTCATGGTCGTGCATAGAGCAAAACACGAGCCTGCGGTTTCTGAATTTCTTGGTGCTCTACATAAACCAACGTTACCACCCGGAGGTGTTGGACTGAAATGGACGCGCAGCAGTTAAACGGGCCTCCAAGGCAAATATGCTAGGCCCTGCTCCGGTACTTCGGAAGTGGGAGAGACTGCTGCGCCCATCACTTAGGGGCTTATCAAGTCCTCACCCCCCATCCAACCATACTCCCGATCGAGATCCTCAGTTAGGAAATGCACTTGTGTGTGTGCATGCGTGTCCTCGTGCCCTCACGTGTTACTTCACACTGCCCTTTTTATCTTTATGTTTGGTTTCTAGCCTCCAAAGTGGGTGGCGTTAGACGTAAGAGAGTTAAAACTAAGCGCATCCAAAAATTTTGGGTTGATCGACCAGGTGTGTGTGTGTGTGTCAACCCACGTGGGGTGTATGGGTACAAGTTAGGTGTAGTACTATACAGATTGCATTTGGACGCTCCATTTGACGAGCTCTGATGCGGCGAAGGACAAATTCTACGAGGACCTGCACGCCTTGCTGGTGACTGTGCCGAAAGAGGACAAGTTAATTGTCCTTGGTGACTTCAACTCCCGTGTCGGGACAGAACATGCTACCTGGCAGGGAGTGCTGGGTCCCCCCGGTCTCGGTAGGTGTAACGATAACGGTCTCCTTCTTCTGCGAACCTGTGCGGAACACCGTCTTATGCTGACCAACACCTTCTTCCATCTTCCGATGCGGGAGAAGGCCACGTGGATTACCCTCGGTCGCGGCGCTGGCAGCTGCTGGACTATGTTCTCGTACGGAGGCGCGATCGACAGGACGTGCTGGTAACCAAGGCGATCCGCGATGCCGATGGTTGGACGGATCACCACCTCGTCATCTCCCAGATGAGGCTCGGACTGCAACCCCGACAACGACCCCAAGGTAAGCGACCGCCAGGTAAGGTAAATACTCTTTTGTTAAATCTGCCTGCTCACTGTTTTGATTTCAGCAACCAAATAACCCAGAAACTGGAGAACCCGCATGCTCCAGATAATAACGCCACCGTGGAAACACGATGGTGTCAACTGCGAAATGTCATCCAGTCCACTGCTCTCGAAGTCCTTGGACGCGCACGCCGTCAACATCAGGACTGGTTTGATGACAATGACGCCGACATCAGCGACTTACTCGGGGAGAAGAATGGACTACACTAAGACTACATGGAGCTTCGGACGGACGCCACCAAAGCAGCCTTCTTGAGATGCCGCCGCCTTGTACAGCAATGGCTGTGGGAGATGCAGGACGCCTGGATGATCCGAAAGGCTGAGGAAATCCAGGGGTATACGGACCGCAATGAAATGAAAAACATTTTCAATGCTATCAGGGTCATCTACGGCCCCTGTATAAAGGGGACCGCACCGATGCTCAGCTCGGACGGGACAATGCTGCTGACAGAGAAATCGAAAATTCTGAACTGCTGGGCCGAGCCTTTCAGAAGTGTCCTTAATTGATCATAGCCATCTCTGATGCTGCCATTGACCGGCTCCCTCAAGTGGACATGAACAATGACCTGGATCTGCCGCCTCCCCTACCACAAACCATCCAGGCCGTGCAGCAGATTTCCAGCGGTAAAGCGACGGGATTCGACGCAATTCCACCAGAATTTTACAAGCACGGCGGGCCTCGGCTGATAGCATAACTCACAACACTCTGCCAGGAGATGTGGCACCAAGGACAAGTTCCTCAGGATTTCACAGACGCGACCATCGTCCATCTCTACAAACGGAAGGGGAACCGGCAACTCTGTGATAATCACAGAGGCATCTCGTTGCTCAACATCGCCGGGAAGATTTCGCCCGTATCCTTCTCAATCGTCTGAACGGACCCTTAGAGCAGGGCCTGCTCCCGGAAAGCCAATGTGACTTCCGCCGACACCGCGGAACAACAGACATGATCTTTGCAGCCCGCCAGCTATAAGAGAAGTGCCAGGAGATGCGAACTCACCTTTACACTACCTTCGTGGATCTAACGAAAGCCTTTGACAAGGTGAATCGTGACGAAATGTGGAATGTCATGCAAAATTCGGCTGTCCTGAGCGGTTCACGCACATTGTGCGTCAGCTTCATGACGGGCCACATCATAGCACGGCAGGCGTTATTCGGGTTGGCGCTCCCATAACAAATTCCGAACATGGGGGAGGTGTGATGGCCCGCCTAGGGTCGGCTTGGGCCTAGGTGCCCCGGCCATGCCAGCCACTTGCGCCCTCTCCCATCTCCGGTCTTCTTGACTCTGTCTTGACACCGGGATTAGGTTGGGAGGAGGAGAGAGTGCGGCAGATGCAGCGAGAGTCTGCTGTCACTTTAAACTAAATCACGAGAAAGTCACAGGACCTGCACCACCCTGCATTTCAGCGTACGGTGGATCTTGTCGAAATTGACGATCAAACTATTGCTTGTCAGTCCAGTGTGGTTTTTATGTGTAGGGGCTGACTGGCGGACTGCAGAGTCAGACTGCAATGGCTCCCTTCTTAATGTGGCTTTTATGGCACTCCCACTCCGTGGGCTCCGAGCCAGGTGTGGTGGTATGCCCAGGGGCGGCTCCGGCCGCGCCAGCCATCTGCGCCCTCTCCCGCTTCCGGTGTTCTTGACTCTGTTTTGACACCGGGCTCAGGTGGGGGAGGAGGAGAGTGTGCGGTAGCTGGCTGCGCAAGTCACCGTCCATGCACCACCCTTCCGTGGAGTATACGGTGGACATCGTCGTACTACGACGGTCGAACTGGCATGTGGGCTCGGAGACGCTTATCGCAGTGATTCACGCCCAGTCCAGTGTGAACAGCTCTGTTCTGTGCGGTATTGTCATTAGAGGGTGGAACGCTACTTAAGGCCTGTGGAGGTGCCAAGGTTTTACGCAAGCGACTTGGTGGTGGGAAGGGATGATTATGGTCCAAGGAGCTGTGGTACCCTGGTGTATCCATCGCGCATATTCCACGTAATTCTCCCCTCTCTTACTAATTGTAGAGCGGTTTCATAAGGGAAAGTGCTTTTCAGTTACGAGTTGCGTCGTAAAGTCAAAAACCTGAAAGAGCGAAGATAATAGCGTGACGATGGGACTATCTCCATGCCGCAAATGCGCATTTTGAGCTAAGCAGTGTGGGATTGAAACACGCCTAACGATGAGCTTAATGACGGAAGGGGACTTGGAACGCACATGGATCATAAATCTTGAATATAAAGAGGTTTATTAAAACTATGTAGGGCTCTCATTTTAATACAAAGCTGAACTTTCTCCCTGCTGAGTGAACTGAAACTTTCTGGATTTTGTTCGGCTCCTACTAGAGGGTAAAAAGCAATTTATTAGCACCTGAAAAACTTTATTCAAACGAATCTATCCGCTTGCAAACGGCCAAGAATTGGCAGTAACTTCGCGTTCGGCAATTGGGCCTCATCAGTACTCTCCTCAGAAGACATCAGACCACATAATAAAAATCAATGTCACACTTTAACTGGCTATTTGCACATTTTAATTGCACTAGTGATCACAGAAATTAACTAACTGTGAATAATTTTTGTGGCAAATGAAGATCATAACCAGCACGTGACGTAGCACTGGGAATGCAGTGAATAAAAGTTAGGTTGTCATTTCGGGACGCCGCAAATCTTGTGCGTTTTCGTAATCCACTGAGAAGGTTATTTTCTCACATGAAACTTGATCAAGGAAAAAAAGTACCAATTTTGCGCATAGAATTAGGTATTTCACTATGTTACTAAGCGTTCTAAACCATATTGGGCGTTTATGCCCGTTTTACTTCGAGAGGTCATTAATTAAAATGAGACTGTTAACCGAAACAGCTTTCGTCCGCTTCAAAACTGATTTTTTGCTCCACATAAGTCAGGTTAAGCAGGGAGTAAATACGCACAGTAGGTTCTAGAAAAAAACCGCGCATGATTGCTTAAAGTATCTATTTGTAAATCTGCGTGAGACTTTGCTTCGAATAGCAGTACTAACGTCTACAGGCAATCCTTTGTTTTAAAGCAACCCTATTTTTTTCTGGTTTGTACAAATATTTCCTAAGTAACCACGGAAGGCTGCAAAAGGGAAAGTTCTTTTTTACTTCAGATCATATGGAAAAATAATAAATGTGTGGTCCATTTTCTGTAAATAGGTGATTTCGAATTTGGGTGGGCAGAATATGAGCAGTTCGGACGATATTTTACTATTAACTGCATTTCTGATTGTAACATGATATGTAAAATTAAGTCCTGCTGATGAAACGGGTTTGGATATGGAGAGCAATGATAGTTATTGGTCCGCTGCAAAGATGATATGAGGACTAGTCAGGATAACACACGAAACCACCAATAGTTTTTCTTTTCTTTGAATTTTCTCGAGAAAAAGATGAAAAACGTAGATATTTGTCAGACCCGACTGAAGCACAGTTAAAAATGACAAATAATTAGAGGTTTTTAAAGCGCATCTTCATTGCAAGTCTTAGCGGCGGGCATTTAGGTTCTTTGGTGACAAGGTTTCATGTTTGGGTGGGTCTACTATCATTACCAAAACCGCCATTCGCATCAAAAGGAACATCAAAAAAGCAGTTAAGTTGTTTCGTAAACGATCTTTTCGCGAAGGGTTGACTAGAAACAAACAGCTTATATTCTCATTTTCGGCAGTAGGTGAAAGACGTTGGACCCTCTAAAGTCTTCCCTAGCTGTTCGAAAACAGTCGATGCAGTCTACTGTCACCAAAATCTGTAGGATTATTTCACCGATGAGATCTTCTTCTGATAAAACGAGGAAACCTGAGCTTTGCGGTCTTATAAAATCTCGTATTCCTGTGACTTTCTGACCACAGTATCTTTTTGTCATATTAAACAAGAGGCATCTCTCTTCTTGTCATACTTTATATTACAATGATTCGAGGAGCATATTTACTTCACATGAGTATAAAAATTGTTTAAATATTGCTGTGAATATGATTCATTAGCGGTTCAGTTATTTTTAGGAACAGGCCTCGTGTTCTTCTGACAACTGATTTTAATTTTTTGAATTGAATTATCATGTTTTCAAAATTTCTGCTTTTCTTGAGCCAACGATTCTTTTTAACTAACATCAAAATACATAACATTTTATTTTTTTGTTTTTCTTATTAAATACTCGAAAACCGGCACCCAAACACGGATGTGATATCAAATAGCATTGAAAATTACTTGGATGTTCGGCAACCTGTGATTTCGCCCAACTCTTTCAGTACTCTTTAATAAAAGGTTTTCTGAGCCTCAAATCCAAATCCATAACTTCAAGTCAGTCAGTTTAACTCGCTGTTGTTGAACGCTTAGTGAAATACTTAGCAAACGAGAGGAGCTTTCCATCGTTACTGGCGCGCAGAAGGAGGTTCGTCAAAACCAAACCTAGTTTGGTAAAGGAAAGGCAACGGTTCACGAAGTCTTTGGGTTTATTAGTTTTTTTCCCTGTACTTACTTCCCAAGTCTTCGGTTGTGTTCCCCACCAACTCAGGGTTAATTTAAGCTTTCTAACAGGACACTGAATCAAGATGCGCAACGACTACGAAGGTTTCTGCAGTAGAATGTGCATTTAGCGCTCGTGTTGATACTCCACGCTAGTGATTTCCTGGAAAATGTAAAGTCAGTCCTCTATTGGATAATTCTGAGCGTAACGAGCCCTATGCAGTCAGTTCCGGAGTTACAGCAGTGGTCGTGGTTTGGTTTGTACCCCGTATAAGTGTTGCCTTTTTGATGTTGCTGCTACCTCTGACGATGGACTCCTGCAGGAAGGTGAAACCTGGGAATAAGAAACCGATTGTTGTGGTGCTCGAGCAGACTTCGCCCTTGTTAATGCCCTCTCCATTGACTTAAATCTTTTCGTAAATTACGAGCAACGAAAGGCTAGAGAGATTGTAGATGACTACATTTCATGAAGGAATACATAAACATTTGTTCAAACACCTTCTCTCCCAAAAACGCATACTTAAACTGTCCACTTTGGAGAAATTTGAATACGAACTGGTTTTTTCACCAATTTTTGGATCCCCTTTAAAACTCGATCTGTCCCACTGCCGATCAAGGGCCGGACCAATGCCGACCTTAATCTCATAAGACTGAGCACCTTACGCCCCTACCAAGCACTTTTCGACCAAGGTAGTGCCGATGATTTTTGATCGCATTTAAATCTGGCGATCAATCTGGTCATTGTCGAAACAACGCACCAAACGGAAGCTTAAGACGTTCCGCTGCAAACGAACCATAACGAATATCGGTTCGGTATCGTTAAACCCTTTGGCTCATGCTGATAATCTGCAGTAGTAAATTGAATTCGAGGATGTTATGTCGTTCCCCAACAAAAAACGGTTTGATCCGTAGCTTTCAGTAGCGTAGGAAAAACCTGGAAAGCAATTAACGTCGGATTTCTGTTTGTGTGGCCCCATTTTCACCTCAGTAAACAAACCTAAGGAAAACTCCTCATTAGGCTACAACTTTCTGCACAGTAACTCAATTTAACAAACAAAAATATCTATCAAAGCTGATCTCGACATTTTAATTCCAGCGAATCTCACATTTTATATAAACGCGCTACTCATCTATATTTAGTAGCCTTTGTTGTTAAATCTGTACTGACCGCATCATCGGTAATTGAATACAGTTGCTTTATGTCCACATAACGTGCTGATTGAAATGGCTTATCTCAACACACCATAACCCTACCTTCTGAGTCTACCCTAGCTTCCCTTTTCGAAAACGAACCGAAACGAAGTCAGTTTTTATTTGCTAGGGCCTGTGGACGCTTGAAATTATATAATATTTATTTATTCAGTTTATTATCTAAAAGCGTCAAAACACTAAAGAGCATATGATGACCAAATATGTAAAAATACATCAAGTGCGTTTGCGCTCTAAACCCCGATCGCCTCCTGCGCCTAAACATGTTTATTTTCGTACTCTTCTTTGATCAATCATTACTTACTGCAGCCATAGTGCAGGGCGTATAGATTTATTCCTCCATTTTATCTTTCAAAGCCACACAAAATATCTAATACCTTCAGAAATTTTCTTTAACTGAGGGACGTTTTGAAAGTAACAGCATTACAGGTTCCTGTACACACCTTCATACCACACATGACTAAAGGCTGACCAGCTTCCAAGGACATGAGTAGAATTATTTAAGGCGTCTGGGCTATCGGATAGAATAAGTGACATGGCTGACAAAACACAATGGAAGGATTAGGGCCGGTAACGTGATGGGTGAGCGTCATTTAAAAAATTTAATTTACCTGATTTCAAAAGACAAGTAAATGAGCCCAAGGCTCAATGGTTAGAGATTCCAAATAATGAACCCAAGGGCATCAGGGACCCTGAAACCAACAATTGTTGCAGGCTGGTAAATTGACGGGAGGCAACAATCTAGGAATGGTTTTCTCAATCTCTCTTGCTTTTTTTCGGTATGAATGCAGAGGGAGACTACCGAAAAAAGTTCATTACAAGCCTCTAGTCTGAGCTCCAGGGCACAACGGAACATGCATTTTCCTTAAGCAGATCGGTGAGCCACACACTATCATATATATAGGAGCCGAACCCCTCGTTGCTGTGTCACACAGCAACAGAAACATCGGCGAAACACGTGTCTGGGCTTTTAGCTATTACCTATGTCGGAAGTACGGTATAATGTCTTTGCCATATAAGATTCATACTACTTTTAGTACTACTTGTTTGTAGAATGGGCATTACGTGGTTATTCCACAGTGGTTGATTGTCTTCGACCCAAATGTTCATTGAAATTTCGGGTCTGACCCTAAAAAAAGTCATGTCCGAATCACCTGACTCCATGTCCTGCACTTAATAATTTCAGAAATTATTTACCCCGATTATTCTCTGGAGTCCATATACCAGAAACCGCATAGAGAACGCTGGGGGACCCATTGAGGAGCCGAACCCCTCGTTGCTGTGTCACACAGCAGCAGAAACATCGGCGAAACACGTGTCTGGGCTTTTAGCTAGTATCTATGTCGGAAGTACGGTATAACGTCTTTGTCATATAAGATTCATACTACTTGTAGTACTACTTGTTTGTAGAATGGGCATTACGTGGTTATTCCACAGTGGTTGATTGTCTTCGACCCAAATGTTCATTGAAATTTCGGGTCTGATCCTAAAAAGTCATGTCCGAATCACCTGACTCCATGTCCTGCACTTAATAATTTCAGAAATTATTTTACCCGATTATTCTCTGGAGTCCATATACCAGAAACCGCATAGAGAACGCTAGGGGACCCACTGAGGAGCCGAACCCCTCGTTGCTGTGTCACACAGCAGCAGAAACATCGGCGAAACACGTGTCTCGGCTTTTAGTTAGTATCTATGTCGGAAGTACGGTATAACGTCTTTTCCATATAAGATTCATACTACTTGTAGTACTACTTGTTTGTAGAATGGGCATTAAGTGGTTATTCCACAGTGGTTGATTGTCTTCGACCCAAATGTTTATTGAAATTTCGGGTCTGACCCTAAAAAGTCATGTCCGAATCACCTGACTCCATATCCTGCACTTAATAATTTCAGAAATTATTTACCCGATTATTCTCTGAAGTCCATATACCAGAAACCGCATAGAGAATGCTGGGGGACCCGCTGAGGAGCCGAAACCCTCGTTTCTGTGTCACACAACAGCAGAAACATCGGCGAAACACGTTTCTGGGCTTTTAGCTAGTATCTATGTCGGAAGTACGGTATAACGTCTTTGTCATATAAGATTCATACTACTTGTAGTACTACTTGTTTGTAGAATGGGCATTACGTGGTTATTCCACAGTGGTTGATTGTCTTCGACCCAAATGTTCATTGAAATTTCGGGTCTGACCCTAAAAAGTCCTGTCCGAATCACCTGACTCCATGTCCTGCACTTAATAATTTCAGAAATTATTTACCCGATTATTCTCTGTATTCAATATACCAGAAACCTCATAGAGAACGCTGGGGGACCCACTGAGGAGCCGAACCCCTCGTTGCTGTGTCGCACAGCAGCAGAAACATCGGCGAAACACGTGTCTGGGCTTTTAGTTAGTATCTATGTTGGAAGTACGGTATAACGTCTTTGTCATATAAGATTCATACTACTTGTAGTACTACTTGTTTGTAGAATGGGCATTAAGTGGTTATTCCACAGTGGTTGATTGTCTTCGACCCAAATGTTCATTGAAATTTCGGGTCTGACCCTAAAAAGTCATGTCCGAATCACCTGACTCCATGTCCTGCACTTAATAATTTCAGAAATTAACAGCTTGCTACGCCGAGCAAAAACTCACTGTTCCGATGAAGAAACATATCGAACGGAAATGAAATACCTTTTCAAATTATTTTCCCAAAATGGATATCCACCTGACTTTGTCCGTCGATGCATGCGACGACAACAGTTAAAAAGAAAATGTATTCCCAGAGCTACGACCTCCCCAGAGGCGTCAAAAACAACAAACTGGCGAACCCTCCCGTATATAAAGAATGTATCTGAGCTCGTTGAAAGACAGCTCAGTAACACAATATACAAATAGCGCACAAACCAACAACAACTTTGCGCACCCAGCTTGTGCACACCCTAAGGACAGGGTTGGCTATTTCAATAGAAAAGATGTCGTCTACAAGATACCGTGTACCAGTTGTGATGCCGTTTTATTGTGGCCAAAACCGCAAACCTCTATCCACCCGTTTACATGAACATCAGTTAGCGGTGAGGAGACGAGACCCTTTATCGCAGGTGGCCATGCACACACTGGACACAGGGCACCTATTTGGATGGGAGGATACCCGCATCGTTGGCGCCTGCCCAACAAGAAGAGACCGCGAATTTCCTGCAGGCAATGCACTCAGACGAGGCATGCATTAACAGGCATATCGATTTAGATACCAATTACAAATTTCTCAAGGTCAAGTTGATGCAAAACAGCCACTATCGATCAGATAACTTCAAACTCTGGATGTCTATTGGCTCAAACTCTAGCCAACCATAGAATCTTGTGTTAGGCACTATTAAAGGTTAACTGTTTTCTGTACATCTCCCATTTGTCTGACGACGAACTGGGGCACCAGATTCGAAAATTTACACAATAAAGTTATTTTGTTCCCAAAGAACTTAACTTTATTTAATTAAATTTCTTGGGATGCCGATATTTCAGTATATATATATATATATATATATGATAGTATGGGGCTCACCGATCTGCTTAAGGAACATGCATGTTCCGTTGTGCCCTGGAGCTCAGACTAGAACCCACGCAGGCGGTCGCATAGCGACGTGTAGCATATGATAGAATGGAACCCTTGTCTTTGTCGGTTCCATTCTATCATATATATATATATATATATATATATATATATATATATATATATATATATATATAAGATAAAGAGTAGAAAAGTGTACTGCACATTTCTGGCTTATTAGACGTCATCAGGTAAAAATACCTAACCTCAGGTTAGTGAGTGGGCCAGAGGATATACGCGTTTGGTTACGCCTTTGGGCTTAATCTCGAATCCGCACAGGTAATCGCATAGCGATTATGACTACACGCTGAAAGGAGTACCGAAAAAGGCATGGTGGACAGGGATTGTCATTCACGGCCTTCTTACGATCATGAGCCGACTTTTTTCATTTCCGAGTTTGCAGGCCCTGAGCCTCAATGTTAGATCATCAACCTTTACAACCCTCGGTGAACAAGTAACGCGGCTTGGAGGCCAAGGTCCTGAAACCTGGGTTTGGGTAGTGCTCAATGGTTAGGGGCATTGGACTTCTAACCAAAATTTCACGGCTTCCAGCCTCAGCTGTTGCCTCACCTGGACTTAGGTTTGACTGGCTGAGCCTACTTATAAGCAAGAAATGGTCACTCCAGTTTCTCGTGCTTTTTCGGTACAGTATATACGTATACACTTAGCCATATATACTCGGACGTATATATATATATATATATATACGTCCGAGTATATATATATATATAGATATATACTATATATATCTATGCCAGTGCTAGATCGTAGGATAAACAGTGTTAGCAACTATGACTAGTCAGTAGTTCCTCCCATTTAAAGTTGCCTCCCTTGCTTAAGCTAGCTAATTTTAAGTACAATTTTCAGTTTTTTTCCAATGGCGAATATGATTAAGTATCAAGTGCGTATTAGCATGAAAGAGACTCCGGAAACATCATCCTTGCAAGTGAATCCAGTGAATTTGGTGAGCAGTCTTCATCCGTATTTTTCTCTTTGCTACCTGGCGATCTACTGGCTCACCTGCCTACTAACGATAGCAGAGAATTGATTTATTCGCGTGAGCAATTAATTTACTGTACTGGTGCTGGCAACTAACCGAAAGCGCACTTACCTTCAAACCTTTGCAGACTTAGGTGTGGCTCAGCAGTTAAAGTTACTTCTTATAAATTTTAACGCGAGTTTCTGCTGGTTTCTACGTTGTGCGCAAACCCTAGCAAGAAAACATTCAGTGGAATTTTACTAACCGTGAAAACTTGGCATTCGCGATGCTTTATCGTTGCCGAAAGTCAGCTGGTTGAATTTTGAGCATTTTTGAAGTCAAATACTCTCACATTTGAGCTGCGGTCATATGCCTTCTCAGCAGAAATCGAGATCTTGACAAATCACATGGAAGCCATGCTCACTGATCTCTTCTGATCGCACAATTGGTGCTAGCATTCAGGCTGGGCTTTCAAGCCCTTTGGTTAAAACGCACGGAGTGCCCTCTACGGCGACCACCAAGCATGGCCCTCTGTCAAAAACTCCTAGATTGGTTGGCAGGGGGAGAGGGTAATAATATGGCCTGAATTACTGGCGTTGAATGATTCCGACGTCCTGGGGATCCAAAGTTGGTCAAAAGACATAATAGCCCTGACGGGTTGGGGGGCAGACAGGACTTCTTCCATTATTGATCCGGTTTTAGGTTGTGCCAAGGTGCCTGACTATCTTGCCTTGAACTATCTGGTCACTCTTCTTGAACCGTACTGTTTGTTTTGCCGAACGGACACAACCCTGCTTCCTCACCTAATTACTGGCCCCATATCGCCATTGGTAGTGGGACTGATGAGCATAGTTTGCGGTGCGGAGTCGCGTAAGAGGAGTTGCTGGTGTGGATTATCGCGTTCTCTAAAAGTTAAGACGAGAGTTTAAAGACCGAAAAAAATAACGGCACTGCCGGGGTGGAAGCTTGCTTGTACCGAACGAAGAGGCCGCGTCCCTAGACGCGTTTGGTAATTTTTTGTCAACCAACTAGCGATCAAGGCATCCGCCTCTGACTCAGCCGATCAAGAATGCCAGTGCAGTTGGGTGTATAGGGCCTAGCCGGCGTCTGGCTTGCAGTTTTCTCCCATGTTCAGAAAAAGACTTATATGACTCAGACATTGAGCTCTGTGAGTGCACTCGAACCCCAAGTCCTGCCAGGGTATGCCGACTATGAACAGACCAGACAAGGTCATGAAGGGAGCCGGTTAGACGGTGCTCTTTCACGGGGTATGTTAAGGCTTGTTTACCTCTCTGACGCACTCTTTCTCTCTCTCTCTCTCTCTCTCTCTCTCTCTCTCTCTCTCTCTCTTTCTCTCTCTCTCTCCCTCCTTCAAGAAGATAGAATATTGATCTGGAAAATGGCAACGCCAGATTGTGGCGGCTGATTTTGTGACGTCCTCCATCCACCATTGTTAATATTTCCGATCGAAACCGTCAAGACAACGAGCCCGTGACTCATAGTTAGAGCGTTGGACTTCTGATCAACAAGTTGTGGGTTCGAACCTCGGGTGGGACACCAGCTAGGGTTAAAAAAGTATGCTTATGACGTCATTCCACTCTCCTTTGTTTTTGTCAACAATGTCATTTTGGCTTTATTATTAACCGCTGCGCGGCTACTGGCGGGGCTCGAGAGTGAGCTCCAAGGCAGGACGGAAAGAGTGATGTCCGTTAGCGATCGGTGAGCATTCATCAACGAACATCAATATTCCCGATCGAAACCGGCCAGAAAACGAGCCCGTGGCGCAGGGGCTTAGCGCGTTGAACTTCTAATCAGTAGGTGGCTGGTTCGAGCCTCGGGTAGTGCACGACCTAGGGTTGGGTATGGTTGATTGAAGACGGCAGATATTTCAGAAATGGCCGCTCCAGCCTCCTTTGTCCCTGTGGGTTATGTCATTCGGCCACCACTGGAAGGCTTGGATTTACACCATTGCGAGTTTCGATCCGGGTAGTCTAACTTAACGTATTTGATGTGAAAATGGTTATCCACATGCTTTTGCTGGACTCGAAGCGCAGACTCCCACCTAAGGTGCACATCCCTACACTCATTCATCTCATAACTTTATGCTTGTCAAGACAAGATTTGTCAATTTTCTGACGCAAGTAACTTTTTTATAGTAATATTTAGTAGCTTTTAAAAAGACGGGAGCAGTCCACTCCTCCATGGGCACTCAAAAGTTTGAGCAATCCAAAAAGGATTTGAATGCCGCACGTGATCACCGTAATATCTTCGCTGAGCATATTACCCGTGGCTCGAAAAATAGCAATGTTCTCAGCGAAACCAACAAACTGAGTGATCATTATCAGCATGGGGAACTCAGTATGCTCGCCTTTGGAGTTTTCAATGCGAATTGTTCCTCATTCCGAGCCGAAGCCGTAAGCTGCATGGCAAAAAGTCTCTTCAAACTCGTAGATATGTGGGTGGATGCACTGCTAAATTTGAGGCCTTTGCAATTCCTGCTTAGGTACTTACGAAAAGACGCAATTGCCCTACACGTCAGTTTAACTTTAAGTTCAGAAAACACCAAAATCTACTTTACTGAAGCAAAACATAATTGGAAGGGCGCCAATCCGAATTCAACCGATTATCACTCGACTGTATTAAAATTGAAGTACACAGAGACATGTCTAGTAAACGGCAGTCAAATCAACCGGTGACTGGATCCCAAAAACTGAATTTTTGGACTCAAAGTAATTTGTTTAGGTTCGAGAGAAGGATCCCCAGGGCATCTGCGACGAGGAGGAATGGGCGGGCTCCTAGGGCCCCAGGATAACCAACACAGGCTTGATGCTGTGAGCTCTGTAATTTACGCGACACTCCTGTAGAGGCGAAAGTGGTCAGGGTATCTCGATCAACCACAAGCACAGAAGAACCGTCAAAGTCATAGAAAACTGGCATTTCGCAGGAGAACATGTGGAGCAATGTGCGAGTGGCAGCTCTTCGGAGAAGGTCCGCTAAACTTTTCGCATCACACATACCCGACACAAGCGCAATAAGCATTATATTCATTTCCTTCAAAGACTGGAGGGATTATGGTGGCTAGTTCTGGCTTATTGGCCATCATTAGCTAGCCATGCTCAGCACCAGATGTTGAGGCATAATTGGTTGTGGCGTTGGACATCTGACCAACAGATCGCACTACCCGGCCTCAGGTTTTTCAGCATCTGGGGTGGAGTATGGCTGCCTGATGAGGGCTCATAAGCCAGAAATTGTCATTCCAGCCGCCTTTGTCTTGCCGGTAATGCCTTTCTACCTACAATATACTATAAACCGAGTGGCTGATGGTGGGTCTTGATGTTGAGTCGCAAGACACACCTGGATGAGTTAGTTCCGTAAAGCAATCGGTGAGCGCCCGCTGACATGCCATCCCTTATATCTTGCCCATTTCCCCAATCAGTGACCTTGAAGGGCAATTGAAGAAGTACTATGGCAAACTGAAACCGAAAGTCCGCCTCCCAACGCAGAAACCATCCCGAAACAAAAGATCACACTTTTTCAGGGTCAGGTATCGTTGTTACTTATCAACTCTGTGTTACATGCCCAGCATATTCTTGTCTGCTAAAAGTGATAAAACACTGCAGGACATCTGGTCTTGCCTCATAAATCTCGCGCTGTAATTGTTTTAGCAATGAGCAGAACTAAAATTATGAAATGATGGGTGCACGATGAGCAGTTGTCGGTGTGAGCAGTTTCCTAAGACTCGTCCTCCCATTGAACTTTCCCCCACTACCGCCAGCATCACCAATTGTATCCTCATAATAGGCAGCACGTGTTCACCAGGTCAGGATATTGAACTTAACCAGGTTTTCGAACAGGTGCGTTAGAAGTGTCAAAAACCATCTTGCTTGCCCCAATTGGATATGGCCTTATATTCTTGGAAGCGATTATAATGAATCGTCAAATGAGAACTCTTTTATTAGTAAAGATCCCGCCTTGACAGGACGCGGGAATAGGAACAATAACGTCCGCTTAAAATAGGTGGTCTTACGGTACATTTTAGGAAAGTTAAATATTCCCATGTCTTATATGGCAAAGACGTTATACCGTACTTCCGACAAAGGTACTAGCTAAAAGCCCAGACACGTGTTTCGTCGATGTTTCTGCTGCTGCGTGACCCAGCAACGAAGGGTTCGGTTCCTCAGTGGGTCCCCCAGCGTTCTCTATGCGGTGTTTTGGTAAATGGACTCCAGAGAATTATCAAGGAAATAATTTTTGAAATTATAAACTGAAGGACATGGAAACAGATGATTCGGATATGACTTTTTAGGGTCAGACCCGAAATTTCAATGAACATTTGGGTCGAAGACAATCAACCACTGTGGAATAACCACGTAATGCCCATTCTACAAACAAGTAGTACTACAAGTAGTATGAATCTTATATGGCAAAGACATTATACCGTACTTCAACATAGGTACTAGCTAAAAGCCCAGACACGTGTTTCGCCGATGTTTCTGTTGCTGCGTGACACAGCAATGAGGGGTTCGGCTCCTCAGTGGCTCCCCCAGCGTTCTCTATGCGGTTTCTGGTAGATGGACTCTAGGGCATAATCGGGGATCTATTTTCTGAAAGTATTAAGTGGAGTCAGATGATTCTGACATGACTTTTTCAGGGTCACTACCCGTGTCTTCACGCCTTCACTAACCCCAACATAAAACTAAACTGCCACCTTTAATCTTAACCCTGGCCTTACCCTGCAGATAACACGATAGCAACCTTAACGCTTAGCCTGATCCATGACCTCTGACCTCAAACTCACACCTAAACCTAAAATTCACCCTAAGCTTCGTCCTTATTCTAACAAAATATTTATTTGGAATCAAGCGCAAATCCACATGTATTGTGGGTAGTTACTCTACCCGTGTTCTGTTTAGGTGCCCAAACAAGGCATCCTTACCCCTTTATTCTCTAGCTCAAGTCTTACATATGATTTTTTCTGCACTTCTCCTACTTTATCCATATTCTCGCTTTTGAATTTTTACTGCAAAGAGGCAAATCCTTAGGTCTTATGCAACAAAATAGACTTTAATAGCCTGTAAGGGGCATGAGACGTTGTTCGGAGCTGACCTCACGTACGGCATCCCTGGACGCATTTGGTAGTATTTTGTCAGTCAACTAGCGATCAAGGCATCCGCCTCTGACTCAACCGATCAAGGTTGCCATTGCAGTTGGGTGTACAGGGCCTAGCCGGCGTCTGGCTTGCAGTTTTCTCCCATGTTCAGAAAAAGACTTATATGACTCAGACATCGAGCTCTGTGAGTGCACTCGAACCCCAAGTCCTGCCAGGGTATGCCGACTATGAACAGACCAGACAAGGTCATGAAGAGAGCCGGTTAGACGGTGCTCTTTCACGGGGTATGTTAAGGCTTGTTTACCTCTCTGACGCATCGCTTTCTTACTCTTCTCTCTCTCTCTGTCTCTCTATCTATCTCTCAAGAAGATAGAATATTAATCGGGAAAAAGGCAGCGCCAGAGTAGGGTGGTCAATCCGCATAAACATGAGTGAGGAACATTGTCGATTTTGGAGGTAGTTTGTCTGCGGTTACCTCGAATTCAAACTGCTCGCTCTTTGCTGCCGCGGAATGCTAACGTGGTGATCCCGGTAGTCGCTGAATGTTCGTGGTTGTTAAGCTCGACTGCGCCAAGAGTGCAAATAGCTGTCTAAATTGAGGCGGAGGAATTTTTCGTAAAATTTCCCGGACGAAACAGGTTTCTCAGCCTCCTATGGTCTTATCGTGCGGTCGTGAAAAGACTGTTGGTTTGGTGCCGAAAGCATTGAAAGAATCAACGGTTATCTTTTGCCTTGTATACATTTTGAGGAAATTAGTGTGAAAACGTGGAGTAAATCCTTCGGAAAAAGGCTCCAATAGGATCGGTCCGAACATTTGCTATGACTAGTTAAGCCGAAGGCCATCAGTTGCAGCGAAGTAACCGCGTTGTATTCAGAAATTGCCAACTGGCACTCAGTAGCATAAAATACGTAATTATTTACCACAATTAAAGCGCGGGCACTAGCTGAAAGCCCATACGCGGGGCTAGCCAATCTTGCGCCGCTGCATGACACAGCTACGAGGGGTTCGGCTCGTAAGTGGATCCCCCAGCGTTCCCCGAGCATTAAAAACGAAAACATCAAAATAATTTACAAAATCAAGTTTTCGTAGGAGGGGGGTTCATGGGAAGGAGTCAGGCGAAGGACAGACGAGACGTCCTTACAAACCCAAAAACTAAAAGGACGCTTTACGTTCGCGAAATGCTGAGGCTAAAACTGTGAAAACTGTGATTATACTCTAAACAGTACTTCTCTTCTTTTTCAACTTGGGCTAACATGTTTGATCAGGCTAGTTCACTTGCATTAATGGTCTCCTCCGAAGACCTTGTTAGATCCCAATATCTTAAGAATGTTTCTAGATTAAATCATTTAGTTAACTGTTCAAAAACAAACTGTGACTAGCTACCGCAGCGTGAAAAATGGACGGAAACGAATACTATCAGCTTTAACCTGCACGAATGTTTTCATTTCTGCCTCCTGCTGGAGTACGGATAGAGAATTCTAATCGATTTATAACTCGAATCACAAACGGAACTTCAATCAATTTCAGATTTTTTGTCCTACTTTAAGGAATTTAATACTACCATATTTAAGGCAATCCAATAGCGGACCGTTTTACTCTTCTGGCTGTTCTTACATGATTTCGTGGAACAATTGGTTAAAATTTAAAACTGATTGCGACAGAAAACCGGGAGGAATTTAGGATTCCCAGTAAGCCATCGGGTCTACTTCTTCGCAATTCCCAACATGCCTGTTTTAAGACACAGAATTTCTTTTTCTAGGGGATTTTATTTCTTCCAGTCTTCCGCCTAGCTTGTGCACATGCATTTCAGCATAAGTATACCGCGAATTTCGGATCCCATCCCTGGCGGCCAGAATAAGTGACCGGCGTCGAAGGACTTGGAAAAGGAACGCGAAGTGCAATCAAATCCTCTCGCATTTTATTGGTCTTAATCCCCATGTAGTAGCTATGGCAGCGTTCTGCGTAGACTATTGAGTGCTGGCGCATAAGTACATGAAGCATTAGGACGACCGGGTTAATCCTCGACGCGTTTCGAAATCCCTTGAAGAGCGAAAGAAACAGTTACGATCGAGCAGAAGCCCAAAGAGCCTTCTGAGTCGTGAACATGCTTCCAACAGTGCGATTGAAGCTACTGCATCTACCCATTCTCGCGAGGATTAAGTGTGTTGGCAGCCAGCCAAGAAAAGAAACTTTTGACAGGTCCAGCAACTGCTTCGTCGACCAACATATAAACAAATCTTGAAGACAGCTTTACGGTCTCTGATCCACTAATCCTGCTCTCTTTCTTTAATGAAACCGTTGTGCTGGCACATCCCGCCCCAACGCGATGCACACAGGCGTAAACGGTATCCATCTAAAAAGTGCTTTTAACTGCATAGCATGCGAGTAGTATGCACAACCAAGGTTTAGCACGTGGAACTTGAGATTTAAACATACACACACACACACACGACAGTTTGACCGTCGTAGTCTGACGATGTTCACCGTACGCTCCACATCCTGGTGCTGAAGAGACGGTGACTTGCGTGTGATTTAGTTTAAAGTGATAGTAGACTTGCGCTGCACCTACCGCACTTTCTCCCCCTCCCTCAACTGAGCCCGGTGTCATGGCAGAGTAAAGAAGACTGGAGATGGGAGAGGGCGCAGGTGGCTGGCGTGGCCGGGGCCACCCCTGGGTATACCACCATACCCCCCATGTTCGGCATTTGTTATTGGAGCGCAACCCGAATAACACCTGCCGTGCCCTGATGGGACCCCATATTAGTCCAATGTATCAACCAAATGACCCGTTTAGGGGGCACCACACACACAGACACGACAGTTCAACCGTCATAGTCCAACGATTTTCACCGTATACTTCACATCATGGTTCTGCAGGGATGGTGACTTCCGCGTAATTTAGTTTAAAGTGATGGTAGACTTGCGCTGCACCTACCGCATTTTCTCTTACTCTCCCACCTGAGCCCGGTGTCATGACAGAGTCAAGAATACCGGAGGCGGGAGAGGGTGCAGGTGGCTGGCGGAGCCGGAGCTGCCCCTGGGCCTACCACCACACCTGGCTCGGATCCCACAGAGTGGGAGTGCCCTAAAGGCCACATTAAGAAGGAGCCATTGCAGCCCGAATCTCAGTCCGCCAGTCAGCCACTCAACACAAAAACACACATTGGGCTGACCACGTGGACTAGCGAACACACATACGCACACACACCACAAGTTCGCACCTCGGTAGCACTTTTTGGGCTTTTGTAATGAGCGTTGTTGTATTAGCCTAAATGCGTGAGGAAAGCCAAGAAGATTCGATTTCATATGTTTGTGTACGATAACAGACCAGTGAACGATGGTGAGTTTTTCCACCCTCCGAAGTATTTATCTGCAAAATCTGCATGTTTGTTTTGAAACTCACAAAATAAGTCACTTCGTTTGAACGCTAATCATCGAGTGTACAATCAGAAGGAAGGAGTTTTGATTTCATTCAGCGGTGCGCGTTGCCTGAGTGCCACAATTTCATCTTGCTACCTGATTTCTGGCCTCGGGTCATGACGAGTCTCACATTTTCCTAGCGCCACAATATGTTAACCACCTCGTAAACTGCCCTGAAATGTCTGAGCTTTACGTGAACCTCTTCAGATATCCCTCAAGCGCATTTAATTTTAACCATATTCTGATAGTTTTCTTCTCCGTAAATGTCTCTTCCTGTAGAACTCGGGTATGGCGTTACACATTCATAAAATTTGGCTGATAGACTTATGAATACAGTATAAGGGGGTGGATGACTGAAACGTTACAGCTCGAGTCTTAAACATGTATTTCATCCGCACCTCAATGACTTCGTCGGAGTTATCGTGTAGATTTCGCAATTGGAGTGGGCAATTCTATAGTCTCCCTTAAATTTCCTGGTCACATCACGGAATGCGGATGTTGTTGACGCACCAGAACTACAGATGGGTGTTCGTGTGCGAGGTGGCATGGCCAATGGCGGTTTAAACGTTATCAGCGCTGCTGAATACGAAAGGGAAATTGAAAAATCACTGAGCAGATCCGTGATTCAAAATCTTCGCCCTCCGTAATTAAATTAGTGCAAATATGTGAACCTTTTTTCAGGTGACCGTGAAAAGTCGCTATCCCATTCGACAGGACAAGAAATGCTGCCTCGGTGGGGGAACGCCCGAGTGGCTGAATCCATAAACTTATTCAATAGTCCCTGCTATACTTGGACTTTATAATGAGGTGAGGATCAATATCTTAAACTGTTCTCCGGCTGTATCCTCATACTTTTCGATAAACGAAGGATCCAATAATATTCGCAATGAACGCTTCAAAATGGTACGAAAAATAGAAATACTGGCCTACTTACTCGGCTTAACTTATGAAAATTGCAAAAATATTTTCCATCTTGAAACGCTACTCTCTCTCTCTCTCCTTCTCTCTCGCCCTCTCTCCACTCTTAAGCAGCTAGATGAGGTTCCAACTTATCATTGTTTATACTGCACACTTTAATTGAGGGCTGGCGTTCACTAGACTCGTCATTCTTAACTACAAATTGCTGTCGAAATAACGTCTGCGAATCCAACAGAATTCGTCAAGGTGCTCTTTAATACCGTGAATACGAGGTCTATAACAATATCTACTCAAGTACAGTGCATCAACTAAGGTTCTGGAAAGATGTGCTTATAAAGACGACCTAGTAACTGCTTGTTCAAACCAATCTAAACAGAGTGTCTAGTCTTCCTAACAGCAATGCTCTTGTCTACTAGGCCAAATGCGCAGCATGACACACTAAGGTAAAACCATAAGTACTATTTTACTTTTCAGTAGCTATGGCAAGACGACTTATAAGCAACGCTTACCAACAAGAGGAGTTTATTTTGGAGGTCTAAGGAAGGCCTCGGTAAAGGAAATTGTCACGTTAACGAACTTTATCCCTTTCCTCAAAGCATAGCTCTTTAACCAGCAATGGCAAAAGAACACCTCTTAAGGACCGGGGGTCCCAACTAGCAATAACACCACCTACCCAACTTTCCCTGAGATAACGCGTCGAATGATTCCAGCTTTCCCTCATGGGCTTCCACTAGTGGGTAAGGTAAGCTTGACTTCCAAGTTTGCAGATTTTGTACAAATTAATTGCCGTTGGAGCAATAAAACCCACACACACGCACACCTCCCGCGGGCTGACAGGCCACTGAACTTGAAGCAAACACGTTCCCTCTTCTGGAAAACTCCACGGGCATATTATCTAATAAGTAGAAGGCAAGAGATTGCGGAGATGTGTTTTTTAGTGTGTTCGAGATGTGAGGACTCGACTGCCGCCGCTGCCGCGGCGAGGACAGTTGACTACAGTTGGGCGATCATATGGGTATATTCAGATTCCGGCCGCGTAATTTAAGGTATATGTGGTTATCTTCGTGTTGAAAAAGTGGAAATTTCCTCCCTTCCTCAGGCCACGATTGTCAATAGGATGTCACCAAAATGTAATTCAAAGTGAAGAAAAGGGAATTCTGACCTCATGGACCAGGTGAACTCCCAGCCAACGTATAGGTCGACTGGTTTGGTGAAAGTGGCACACAATAACTATATTCACGAAAGGAACTAAGTCGGGATGGTTTGAATGAACTCAATTTGCGGAGAGGATAATCTAATAACAAAAACGCGAGCACAGTAAAGCAGACACAAACATTAACAGAGACCAACAGAGGTTTCGCTGGTATTCCAACGAGCAGCGCAGTTCAGTTGTTTGTAAATAGTCACGAAACACAGGCATTGGTTTTAGCCATATGGACCACCAGAAGCAAAAGAGAGTTTATCCGGTGGCCACAATAAGCTTCCTTTACTAGTGGACAGTTCGATCGTCGTAGTCCGATGACGTCCACCGTATGCTCCACAGAAGGGTGGTGCAGGGACGGTGACTTGCGCGTGGATTAGCTTTAAGTGAAAGTAGTCTTGCACTGCAGCTACCGCACTCTCTCCTCCTCCCCCACCTGGGCCCAGGGTCATGACAGGGTCAAGAAGATCGAAGATGGGAGAAGGGCGCAGCTGGCTGGCGCGGCCGGAGCCGGCCCTTGGCGTACCACCACACCTGACTCTGCAATTACCGCATTCTTTCCTCCTTCCCCACCTGAGCCCCATGACAGTCACAAAGACCGGAGGCGGGAGATAATGCAGGTGTCTGGAGTGGCCGGAGCCGCCCCTGGGCGTGCCACCACACCCCCGATGTTCAGCATTTGTTATGGGAGCGCAACCCAAATATCGCCTGCCGTTCCCTGATGTGGCCCCCATGTTGGTCCAACGCATCTACCACGTGGCCCGTTTAAGGGGCACTTCATTTACTAGTAACAAATATCTGATAGTCAGGTTGTTGTTATATGCACAGTTCGCTGGCAGTAAGACTTGGCTATATATAAACAAATCTGTGAACTAAGATAAACACAGACGATAGTTCGACCGTCGATTTCGACAATGTCCACCGTATGCTCCACGGAAGGGTGGTGCAGGTACGGTGACTTGCGCGTGAATTAGTTTAAAGTGATAGTAGCCTTGCGCTACAGCTACTGCATCCTCTATTCCTCCCCCAACTGAACCCAGTGTCATGACAGAGTCAAGAAAACTGAAGGCGGGAGAGGACGCAGGTGGCTGGCGCGGCCGGAGCCACCCCTGGGCGTACCACCACACCTGGCTTGGAACCCACGCAGTTGGAGTGCCATAAAGGCCACATTAAGAAGGAGCCATTACAGCCTAGCTCTCAGTCGGCCAGTTAGCCACTCCACACATCGGGCTGACCACGTGGACCGAGTTATCCCGTCAGTTGGCAACCTTTCAAGCCACGGCTTTTAGCGCACCGTGATAGTTTCAAGCATATCAAATTGTTTATAGAGAGAGGCATGCGCTGAGCTGTCGCCCTCACTCTCTCCCCCGACCCCACAATCAGACGACAATCCGAGCCAGGCAGTTGTTTAATGTGGAAGTGGGCGCAGCTGCTGTTGACCTCGTCTACGTGTACTACGTACACGACCTGGCCCCCCAGACATGAGCACCAGGATTTTACGCAACAGGGGGTTTAACGGCTTACATCTCACATGGGTGAGATAGCCAGAGGTCACGTTAAGAAGGAGCCATCGCAGCCTGACTCTCAGACCACCAGTCAGCCACTCCAAACATTACACATTTGACTGACTGCGAGGTCTGAGTGTAATTGTCAGTTGCCAACCTTTAACCATGGCGCTTAACGTTACCGCACTCTCTTCTCCTCCCCCATCTGAGCTCGGTCTCATGGCACAGTCAAGAAGACCGGAGATGGGAGATTAAGATAAATACTACCCAAGACAACAGATCTCTTAGAAATGAAAATTCAAAGAACTCAGTAGAAAATTCCAAGAACAACGTACTATCCAGAAGGCAGCCCTGTCCGTAAAGAATATCGGCTTTGAGCAAAGTTTCAAATACTCCAGCACAAAGTATCCATCGAACGTAAGGACAATCTCGTAGACCGAATCGGCGTTAATCACCGGGGCGTTTGTGAACAATGAAAGACGTCTAGACATCTGTCACGAACTGTCAGTCACCGTAAAGATGTTTAGGTGTGCCGACCATGCACCTGATCAAATTTCCTGTATGGTTGTGACTGCTGAGCCCTGCCCTGAGTAAGACACAGCAACATCTTCTCAAGGAGCCACTCTGCAGTATTCGCATAAGCATTGCGAGAGTATCTCAGGTGAGCAAGATAGGGTGAAGAAAAGGCTACCGGCTAAAAATCTGGCGAAAGAGGTGCCTGCATATACGGTATTTGGTTTTCATCGATAGGAAAGAGGCTTGATTGATCTATCCAGATCGGCATTCTGTGTGTGAAATACTACCCACAGCAGCACTGAGACTGTCTAGGTTGGGCATGATTGCAGGGGCAAAATGTATAGGTATCTTGGCTTACACCTAGTAAACATCACTCGTAATAGGTAATGCATCGACCTTATGGGATCCGACGCAATCCCACCGGAAGTCTACAAGCACGGTGGGCCCCGGCTGATGGCAGAACTCACAAAACTCTTCCAGGAGAGGTGGCACCAAGGACAGGTCCTCAGGATTTCAAAGACGCGACCATCATCCATCTCTACAGACGGAAGGGGAACTGGCAACACTGTGATAATCACAGAGGCATATCAATGCTCAACATCTCCGGGATGATCTTCGCCCGTATACTTCTCAATCGTCTGAACGGACACCTAGAGCAGGGACTGCTCTCGGAAAGATTATGTGGCTTCCTCCGATACCGCTGAACAACCGACATGATCTTTGCCGCCCGCTTGCTACAAGAGAAGTACCAGGAGATGCGAACTCACCTATATACAACCTTCGTGGATCTGACGAAAGCCTTTGACACGGTGAATCATGACGGACTGTGGAAAGTCATGCAGAAATTTGGCTGTCCTGAGTGGTTCACGCACATGGTGCGTCAGCTTCATGACGGGATGACGGCGCGCGTCACTGACAACGGGAGCGTATCCGAAGCATTTGCAGTGACCGACGGAGTGAAGCAGGGCTGCGTTCTGGCCCCCACCCTCTTCAGCCTCATGTTCTCTGCTATTGTGATGGACGCCTACCGTGATGAACAGCCTGGCATCCACATCACCTACAGAACTGGCAGGCACCTTCTCAACAGTCGGCGTATGCAGGCCACAACGCGCGTGTCTCCACAGCCACCATCTGCGAACTTTTCTTTGCTAACGACTGCGCCCTTAAAACTGTGATAGAGGAGGACATGCAAAGGAGCATGGACCTATTCACCGCAAGCTGCGCCAATTTTGTATTAACAAGAAGTACAGCCAAAACGGTTGTCATGCACCAGCCACCACCCAGCGCGGAATACAATGCTCCTCGAATCAATGTCAACGGTACTCAACTCAAAAATTTGGAAACCTTTGCTTATCTAGGAAGCACGCTGTCACGCAACATGATAATCGATGACGAGGTTGCCCAACGGATCTCCAAAGCTTTTCAGGCCGTCGGCCGGCTGCAGGCCTCCATGTGGAATCGCCATGGTATTCACCTGAACGCCAAACTGAAGATGTACAAGGCCGTCGTCTTGACGACACTCCTTTACGGAGCGGAGACCTGGACCGTCTACTCGAACCAATCCAGGAAGCTTAACCACTACCATCTCAGCTGCCTACACAGAATACTGAAGCTGAGATGGCAAGACATGATCCTGGACACGGAAATCCTGGAGCGGACCGGAATCCTCAGCTTCCACGCCATACTGAGGCAAGTGCAACTGCGATAGAGCGGCCACCTGGTGAGAATGGACGACAAGCGACTACCCAAATGACTTTTCTACGGAGAGGTCGCTACGGGTGCTCACCGACAGGGAGGTCAAAAACGACGCTATAAGGAAACTTTGAAGAAATCTCTGAAGCAACTGCAAATCAACCCGGTAACCTGGGAAGACCTCGCCCATGATAGACTAGCATGGAGAAAATCCTTGAAAACTGGTTCAGCAATCTATGAGGCTAACCGGATCGCTGCTGCTAAGGCCAAATGGGCAGCTCGCAAGTCAGAGGAAGCATCGCGGATCAACACCGCCAATTTCCAAGACCTCCCAACGTGCCCACGCTGTCAACACACATTCTTCGCGCGAATCGGCCTGGTCAGACATCTTCGAACTCAATTCAACAACAATACCATGACATTAACCTCTGCCACACTTTCCTCAGACCCCACCCCAACCACTAATATCAACTTCATCGATGCCCCACCACCCACGATCACTGACAACATCCTCCCTCCTCCACTCCCTGCGCCGATCACAGCGACGAACACCTCTTGCCCCACTCCCGCCACCACAGTAGCCACCTCCAACCACCTGCTATCTCCAACACCCCCGCCACCCCAGTGCCAGCGATAAGGACTCGTATTATCCTGTCCTCATTGCGATTGCACATTCACCTCACACATCGTCCTGGTCAGTCACTTGCGAATCCATCTCACAGAAACTGGAGAACTAGTGCCTGCAGCACCGAAACACAGCAGAGCAAGGCTGCCACCGCCAATGCCCTCACTGCCCACGCGCATTTACTCATCGCATGGGCCTGCTCGGTCACATGCGCAGCCACGAAAGCGAAATCCACCGTGATGCCAGCACATCATGCGCACCCATCAACACTTCCCATATTCCCCCCATGAGCTCGACTACCGGTACCAGCAACAGAGGCCCCACAGACTCAGCAACTCCCGACCTATCTTTTCCTCATTGTCACCGCACATGCACATCACGCATCGGCCTGGTCGGTCACTTGCGAATCCATCACACAGATACCGGCGAACCAGTGGCAGGAGCACCGACATACACCCGCCGCACCCGACTCAATTTTCTGCACTGCCCACGCAAATTCACACACTGCATAGGCCTATTAGGTCGCATGCATCTCCATGAAAACCTGCGGTAGAACACCGCTGGCTATACCACAACACTTCATCACTCCCCATCAGTCTCTGCACCTCACATGATCACATGCACCACCACAAAAAAACATTCTCTCATGTGTGATCTGAGCTTGAGAATATCACGGGGCGAAAAGGGCCGTGGGTTAGAAGGTTGCCAACTGACAATTAAACTCAAACATCGTAGTCAGTCAAAGGTGTGATGTGTGGAGTGGCTGACTGGTGGTCTGAGAGTCAGGCTGCGATTGTTCCTTCTTATCGTGACCTTTGGCTATCGTACACATGTGATATGTGTCGTTCAACCCCCTGTTGTGTGAAATCCTGGTGCTTGTGTCTGGGGGGCTAGGTCATGTATGTAGTACACGTAGACGAGGTCACCAGCAGCTGCGCCCACTTCCGCATCAGACAACTGACCGGTTCGGGCGATGGTCTGATTGTGGGGGTGGGGGAGAGAGTGAGGTCGAGAGCTCAGTGCATGTTCCTCCCTATAAACAATCTGACGCACTTGAAACTATCACGATGCGCTAAAAGCCATGCCTTGAAAGGTTACCAACTTATGGGATAACTTGAACCGCGTTGTCAGCCCAAAGTGTGTTTTGTGTGTAGTGGCTGACTGGCGGACTGAGAGTAAGGCTGCAATGGCTCCTTTTTAATGTGGCCTTTATGGCACTCCCACTCTGTGGGATTCAAGTCAGGTGTGGTAGTACGCCTAGGGGCGGCTGCGGCCGCACCAGCCACGTGGCCCTCTCCCATCTCCGGTCTTCTTGGCTCTATCATGACACCGGGCTAAGGTGGGGGAGGAGGAGAGTGTGCGGTAGATGCAGCGCAAGTCTACAATCACTCCTTGGTCCTATCCTCTTCCTTATATACATTGATGTCTGCGTAACTGGGTTGGACTGTGACATCACCATGTTTGCTGACGATATAAAGCTTTGGAAGGTCATCCACCACGAAGCTGATGAAGCAAATCTACAGGCGAACTTGCATCGACTCGAGGAATGGTCGCACAACTGGCTCATTCCATTCAATGCTTCCAAGTGCAATATTCTGCGATTCGGCAGAACCAGCTCCGGGCACCAGAGAATTTACTATCTAGACGACACACCGCTACCAGAGGTAGAGGCTCAAAAATATCTAGGAGTATGGATTATGCCCTCACTGAAGCCATTGTTCCATTGCACAAAAGTAGAAAAATCCACCATGTCAAGCTTGTATCTAATTAAACTAAATCAAGCGCAAGTCAGCGTCCCTGCACCACCATGGTGTGGATCATAAAATGGACATCGTCAGACTATGACGGTCGAACTGTCGTATGCATCGATCTGAATGCAGGCTCCTGCGATCCAATGCGTGTTATAAACAAATAGATGTAAAAATTTTGATAGGAAGTGGTGTTCGAGAGAAAATGACAATTTACAGCGTGTGAGTTCTCTTTTGGTAAGGGACACAAATATGGTGTCAAGAGCTCGTTCGGAGAGAACCAACGAGGGATCGTGTTTGGCAGAAGACGCCTTTGGGAGGGCGTCGGGAATGGGATGGTCGTTGTGGTAGTTGTGGAGGCACTGACCCAAAGCAGAAATTTATAAAAAAATTAACAAAAATAGCGGGGATATTTGTGTACAAATGTCGGACATTATAAGTTAAACTGTATTGATGGTTGGTTCTGATGGCAACCGGTCCACGCTCTGGTGTGACAACGGCCTGTGCATGCTCACTGACAGGCAGGTGGAGAGAGGGTGGGGGAAATCAAACTGGCAGGGCAACTTTTCAATTTTTTGCATGACCTAACGGACTCTGAGTATCCGATTCCTCAGATTCAATGTGGAAGTTAACGTCGACATCCTCGGACTAGAAAAGGGGAAAAGATAAGAGGCAGAGTTTAGTTGGATCTTGCAGGCAACATTAAAAAGAAAAATCAGTTTTAAGTCAGCGTTCGAAACTTGCACCGCGTTGATCAGTCATGTCCTAGAAACACAACGCAATTTAAGCAGTAATAGTTGGCCTATCATAGTAAAGGAGAAGGTCACGTTAGCAACCACGCGCGAGATAAGTTACAGTAGGTGAACATGGTTCAGTATCTACCTTCTTCTCTTTTCCCACGTGCACTGTGACCCAACTGTCGGACGCAAGGTTGGTGGTAGTGTGGGCACGGAGGCAGGTATGCCTGGTATTGGCGTGGAACACCAGTGCTGGTACCTGCCATCACACGAACTGGTTAGAGCCACCGTAGTTTCAACCTTATTGCGGATGAAGGCAACGGCAGTCCCACAATCCTCGGCTTTAAAGTGTATTCTTAGAGTTTACGGTGGTGCACCAATGGAGAGACAGCGCACTGCATCAGCGGTAAACCATCTTCATTCCCAGATCCTCCTCCCAGCATTTAATGGTGGCAAGTCCGAGTTAATTGGAACGAAGCCAGTTGGAGTAGATTTTAAATCACGTGACCAATAGAATTGGAGATCACTGAGAGGGAGAGGTTCCTTTAAGTCCAGATTTCGCAGCTAACGTTTCGAATATGAGGACGTTTATACACCTGAAGACTGTGGGCTAGTTCAATAGGTTAATCGGCCGTGAATGCAGAGCGTTTTAGCGATCTAGGAGGTTGAGGAGGACGGCTAGACTGTCGCCTTCCCCGATGTCCACAGCAAGCTCCACAGGAGGGTCATGGTGCAGGAACGGTGACTTGCGCTTGGAGTACTTTTAAGTGACAGTAGACTTACTCTGCAGCTACCACACTCTCCATTCCTTCATTCGTCTCTACCCTGTGTAAAGATAGAAGAGTCAAGAAGTCCAGAGGCGAGGTCCAGCGCAGATGACTGACAAGGCCAGAGATGCTCCTGACTATTCCGCCGCGCCTGAATGAGATCGCACGGAGTCGGAGTGCCATAAATGGCAAGAGTGACTGGTGCGACGTGAGCCTGCACCTACGCGTGCCTCCACGCCCCCCCCCCACATGCTCAACCAGAAAAACGCCTGTCCGCGTGTTGGATCTGCGCATCTACCACGTGGCCCATTTAAGGCACGAAAAAATGACTCTGAAAAGTAATCTAACATCAGCGAAGTGGCAGTGCTTTGGATAGTACAGAGAATGAACAAAAATAAAATCAGGTTCTATGAGCAACTGCATGCAGGACTTACCAACTGCGGTTCCTTGATTCTTTCATAAAACAGGATGTATGCTGACGACTGGACGATTTCTGACAGATCGGTGATCGGAGACACGCTAAGGAAAAGGAACACCAAATAGCTGACTACAGTATTTAAAAAAAAACATTCAATAGAAAATAAGTGTCCTACAATGTACGTTAGCTCGAAAGAATTTAGGCATCTGTTTTTCTATGGAACTATCGCAAAAGGTGTGGAAAGTTGGTTGCGTGTTCGGAAAGTGGTTACATCGCGCACATTCCTCTAGTAATAAATACCCGATCCCTAGTGACAGAGGATGCCGAGGGGAGAGGCACTGATGAACTTCAGTCCAAGTAAGTTCTTATGGTCAATTTTATAGGCATTGCTCGTAGACTATCTGCGCTGTGAGCGTACCCACAGTTCTGCTTTCGATCATACAGGGTACTTAGCCTCCAGACCAGATGAACGAAGGCCGAATAAGTCAGACAAAGTTCAATGTCAATGTGTTCGCCTTAATTTTTATTTATATATATTTATATATATATATATATATATATTTATATATATATATATATATATTTATATATTGATAATGTGGAACCGACAAAGACAAGGAGACCGGAATGGCCATTTGTGGCTTATTAGCCGTCATCAGCCAGTCATACCCATTCCCAAGTGTGGAACACCTGGGATTCGAACCCGCGACCTCTGGTAATTGAGTCGAACGCTCTACCATTGAGCCACGGGCTCGTTGCTTTGTCGGTTGCGATCGGGAATATGATGATAGTGTGTGGCTCACCGTTCTGCTTAAGGAAAATTTATGTTCCGTTGTGCCCTGGAACTCAGACTAGAGCCCTCACAGGCGGTCGCATAGCGACATTTAGTATATGTTGATAAAGTGGAACCGACAAAGACAAGGGAGACCGGAATGGCCATTTCTGGCTTACTAGCCGTCATCAGCCAGTCATACCCATTCCCAATCCCAGGTGTGCCCCACTTGCTACAAAACTGGGAACATCAGTTGGCGGTTAGAAGACGAGACCATTTATCCCAAGTGGCTATG
Source organism: Schistocephalus solidus (assembly GCA_017591395.1). Lineage (NCBI taxonomy): Eukaryota > Metazoa > Platyhelminthes > Cestoda > Diphyllobothriidea > Diphyllobothriidae > Schistocephalus > Schistocephalus solidus. The sequence goes on from WEDG01000148.1 coordinate 66,867, forward strand.
CATACACTGGAAACCAGACATAAATTTGCATGGGAGAAAACACGGATTATTGGCATCTACCCAATCAGAAAAGGCCGTGAATTCCTGGAAGCAATGCACTCAGATGAGGCATGCATCAACCGACATATCGATTTGGATGCCACATACAAAATCTTTAAAGAAAAATTCAAACGCGCACAACCAATCACGACGGGATGACGGAATACACTCAGTCTATTGGTTCGGATTTTGTCCCAATCTCAGAATCCTTTGTTTAACACGGTTAATTGATTAATTGTTCCTTTACACTGCCCGTAGTCTGACGACGAGCTGGGGGACCAGTCTCGAAAATTTACGCATTAAAGTTTTTATTTTTCCCAAATAATTTCGTCTTTTCTATTGAATATCTTGGGATGCCTTTTTTTAATACATACAAAGTCATATATATATATATATATATATATATATATATATATATATATATATATATATATATATATATATATGAGCCAAACCCATCGTTGCTGCTTCACGCAGCAGCAGAAGCATCGGCGAAACACGTGTCTGGGCTTTCAGCTTGTCATTATGTTTGGAAGTACGGTATAACATCTTTTCCATATATATATATATAGGAGTCAAATTTGATCCATGCTTATTCAGTAAGCCCGTCACGCCCTGTTATTACAGCACTATTTTTAATTCCTAAAGTCCTATTTCTAATAAAGACCGTCGATGAGGGTAAATCAGACTTTGACAGAAAAAAAACACGAGAGGTGCAACAAGTTAGGTTAGCATTTCTCTGATATTTGCATACAGTTGGTTTGCTCCAGCTGCCAAGGTGTGCCAACCTCAACGTCACCTTTAACGTCACAAATAGTGTGGGCTGATGTAAAGCTCACTGAAAACCAAGGTCAACAGTGGCGTGAGAATGCAGCCAGTGCGTGGCTAAACAACGGGGCGGGGGGTAGACTAAAACACCCCTCTTCCCCATCACGTCAAAATTGCACACACACACAAACACTCTCCGTATCAGAATACGCACGTGCCCCCAGCCGACAGTCTTTAGTCTGCCAACATCACCATCAGGGAAAAGCTAGTTGATTACCACAAATAAACAAGAAATGCTCGTCCGTGTTTCCTTTCGTCAATATTATTACCCAACGGGCACGGGAATGTATACCTCCCGGTAATACAGGGAGGGGTTCTTGCGTTAAATTCCCGGAGGGACCAATATTCCCTGGCCTGGTGTAACCTTAGCCCTAACATTGCCTTACCTATGAGCCCAACCTGAACGCTAACTCTAATTGCCCTTAAAAGTAGCAAAAGGCTGCCGTCATTCCAGGTCTCGCATACCGCCAAAAGTTGTTTGTAGACTTTTTGAAGTAATTTTGCTCTGTCACTTCGCCCAAAAGCAAACCAACGTGCAGCCTTGAATTTGCCCTTCCAGAATTGCTGCCATTCTAAAGACCGACAGAATCTGCGTCTTAAGGGTGCTAGGTCAGTCATCATGGTAACATTTTTTGATGAACGCTTAGTGCTCATCAACGAACGCATGCAATGGTCCCGATCTGAACAGACAAGACAACGAGCGCGTGGCTTAATGGTTAGTATTGGCACTTCTGATCAAAAGGGTCGCCATTTCGAACCACGGATGGGGCATTTTCTGGGGTTGGAAATGACTGGCCGATGACGATTAATTAGCTAGAAATGGCCATTCAAGTTTCTCTTGTCTTTGTCGACATTGGTAACGGTGCTTAAGGTAATCTCCAGGTCTTTTGTTAAAAAAACCTCATCAAATCAAATCAAATCGACTACGGAGAGTACGTCAGGTCAACCGTCGTAGTCTGACGATGTTCATCGTATGCTTCACACCATGGTGGTGCAGGGACGGTGACTTGCGCGTGGATTAGGCTGAAGTGGTTTTAGACTTGCACCGCAGCTACCGCACTCTCTCCTCCTCCCCCACCTGGGCCCGGGGTCATGACAGAGTCAAGAAGCACGGAGATGGGAGAGGACGCAGCTGGCTGGCGCGGCCGGAGCCGGCCCTTGGCGTACCACCACACCTGGTTCGGATCCCAAGGAGTGGGAGTGCCATAAAGGCCACATTAAGAAGGAGCCATTGCAGCCTGACTCTCAGTCCGCCAGTCAGCCACTCCACACAAAACACACACTAGGCTGACCACGCGGACCGAGTTATCCCGTCAGTTGGCAACCTTCCAAGCGACGGCATTTGGTGCACCGTGATAGTTTTAAGCGCATCAGATTGTTTATAGTGAGTAATATGCGCTGAACCGTCGACCTTACTCTCTCCCCAACCCCACAATCAGTCTACCGTCCGAGCCGGTCGGTTTTCTGATGCGGAAGTGGGCGCAGCTGCTGTTGAAGTTGTCTACGCGTACTACGTACACGACCTGCCCCCCCAAAACACAAGCGGCAGGATTTTCACACAATAGGGGGTTGAACGGCTCACATCTCACATATATAAGATAGAAAGAGTTCACGTTACGAAGTAGCCATCGCAGGCTGACTCTCAGATCACCACTCTGTCCTTCCATACAACTTACGTAAGACGCTGGGTCATAGCAATCCACTACCATGACTAGTGGCGGCAGAAAGTCCGAGGCATCACCCGCCGAGCAGTGCCCGTTAACGGTTCCTTGACCGATATATGTACCAGTAGGCTGGTAATAGATCTGGGCCACACTAAATGATACAGTTGAGGGACGCTAGTTAAAATTAACAAAGTGCGGCTCTGCGGAATATCACTCCACTGCTATAAATAGTCAAATCAGAGATATCGGCGCATTGCAGGGTCAGTTGGAACGCGTGTTTTTTCGATTAACTCAACCAATAGGGCAGAAGCGGTCTTTTCGGTCTACTAAAAGAAAATGTGTTGCAGTTGGACTTACTTATCGTCGTCAAAGTTATACCAGCTCTGCTCCTCGCTGTTTGGTAGTCTGACCAGACACTTGGCGGTGTAGTGACCACGTTCTGTGCCACCACGATGGTAGACAACGCCATAGAGCCGATAGCGCGCATTGTCCAAGTTCTCATGGAAAGATTTCTGGCAAGGTGTGCCCTCACCTATGCTGGCCAGGGAGTTTAAGGACTCAGCAGTCAAGGTGAGAGTGGACGGACACGGTGGGACATAGGTACTGTTGCTATCAATATGGAGGTTATTACTTGAATGGCTTTCCCGACGCATACGGTCACCGTGTGGTGGCAACCTGAGGACAGTATCTGGAAAGGGCAGGTTTGGCAGCACCAACGTGGAGTAACGATTCGGTCGACTCGGCATTAAGCGTGGTGGATCAAGCGCGCATGACAACTTGCGATGGTATGTCTTGTCCCTGGCAATGATCGTGGTTGTGGTGCTGCATGGTGGCCGTACCTCTTCTCTTGTGTGGTGGCGCTGTCTTTCGTCCAAACCTGTTTAATGCGACATAGAAAGGTCAAAGCTGTTAACTTATAGCACGTAGGAAGGGCTTATGTTTCGAAACATAGGGCATATCACTCCTTTCAGTAATTCAAATTCAGGAATAAGATTTGCGCATGAAGGCAGCATTATTGCAAACACAGAACGCTACTCGTCCAACCTACTGCAATTTAAGGGATCTAAGCTTTTTGATTAAATAAGCTTCTTGGCCAAGCAGGACCTTCCAAGCCATCAATCTACAATCCACCAGATCACTACCCGACTTACGGATCTTCGTTTATGCTATAATATATGATCAGTAATTCGAGCTTTGTAGATATAGAAAAAAGGACATGGTAGAACTTTAAATAATGCGTAACAGACCTTTTGTGGTATATGGTCCTAAGTCCAGCTCGAAACCGAAGTCGATAAGATTACGCCGTTTGTTGTGACAAGAGGAGGAGTCAAACCGTAGAAATTCTACCCAAGACAGTTGGTTAAGGATAAAATATAAAGCAAGTGGCTTTTAAAATAATGCGTCTAATACAGTATGTGACATTGCAATTTTTGAGTGCTCAGCTTTGAAGAGCGTCTTTCATTGCCAAGGTCTCTTGTTGAACATGTAATTTGAAAGAACGCCTCACTGTCAATAAACCCAAGACACGAAACAAAGGTCGCAAAGGAAGTCCATAGTCTCTTGGTGGTGGAGCCACCGCAATGGCTTAAGGGTGAAGTCAGACAAGGTTGGATAGATTTCAGCGTGTCAGCGGAGTCAGAACTAGTGAGGGTAAGTGAGACACGGGCGTCGTTGCTATTAGGCCGGAAATAATAACAAACCTTCAAGTGAACCTCGGATGATGAAACCAATAACTGGGCGAAAATGGTCGAAGCTAAGAAACATGGATGTATTGACGTCGACAGTTCCGTGTAGAGGCTTGAAAAGCCTTAGCTTCACTTGTGGCTAAAAAGTAATTTGTGTTGCCGGGAGGAGTTGATAGTCGTTTATCTTCGGATGTGATGTGTTTCCTTGCTCAGATAAATTTTGCAGAACGATGTCGACGGCTTTACGACATCAAGAGTGACGAACTTGCTCCACATTTGGAAGCTATTCACTCTTCCCACCATGTCCTAGCAGCCGTCCAGACCATCAAATTTAGAATATATTAAGTACCCTTTGAACTATCTATACAATTGTCAAGCTTCGGTATCTAAGAGTTCTATCATACGAACGCCATCAGGACACTTTTCCAGGCTATAATGTGGCCAAGTTCCGCAGGAGAAAGTGTAAACGCGACTTTTCGAAGTGATTAAAAACTTAAATTGAGGAGTGAGAGGCTTCTAGAACTTGAACGCTGATTGCGTGGGCTTGTCATCTGCCGTAGCCTGTTCTTAGCGTGTTTTAACTGGTGTAAAGTAGAAGACAGAGGCAATTTTGAAATGTAACATGCATATACGGCTCGTTCAGCCGAGCCGGGGCTTTTAAAAGGATACGAAGTACAAGAATTTCCGGTAGGCTGGAGACCAGGACCTGAAACTTGGCCTTTGTGGGCACTTTGCAGCGTTCACACGTCTAAAGAGAGAGAAAGAGAGAGAGAGATGGTAAAAATGCATTTTCCTACACACAGTAGAAACACCAGTCTAGGAAGTATCTAAAGACAGCTACTCTGACGTGTGTTCTGATCCGTCACTGCACGTTTTCCTTGTGGAGTTTGGCTAATTCTCTTTAGAATTCACAGCAAACACTCGATGTTGCAGTAGGCTTAGCGTTGTCGGAGGTCGAACTGCACCGAATGCACACTAGAGATTGTAGCAATCACATCTAAGAGCCCACATTCACACAGCAACTGGCGAGTCTTTTCGAACAAATTCCCTGCCCTCTAAGTACCGCCTTGATCTGGAGTGGATGTCCCACACAAATGCGCGAGTCGGAGTAAATAAAAATTCAAGTTCAAAGTAGACGGGCTAGGGTGAACGACCTCAGAGTTCGACCGTCGATTCCGACGACCTCCACCGTCAACTCCACCGGAGAGTGATGCAGGGACGGTGACTTGCGCGGCAGCTACCACACTCCCTTTTACTTCCCTCACCTCGTATCAAGACGGAGTGAAGAAGGTCGCAGGCCACCTAATGCACGGCTGACTTACTCAGTTCTCCAAGGATATGCCAGCAAAGGCCTCCAAGTGCACCCTATCAAAACTATGTAAGTTCTGCTCGAGTGATAGATGCTTTGGACGCCTGAATCCTCAAAACACGCAAAATTCTATGTGGAGAGGATTAGGGCACGGATGGGGGAGTAGGTACTTCCCTGGTATTCGGCACAGGGCAACCTGTTGTACAGGGGAGGGGCATCTGTTCCCGCGTCCAACAGGCAGCTTTAATGGGAGCTGACCAATCACCTACTCTCCCCAAGCACTCCTGTCCTTGCTTAGGTCACTTAATCTTCTCATTGCACTCTACTATAATCAGCCCGCCCCCAAACCAACCTGGACCCCAAGCTCACCAACCAGTTAGTGCAACTACCTGTCATTTATTTATCCAATCAATTAAGTTCTACATTGAGGTGTTTTCTAGCTAATACCACACATGCATATAGCATAGCATGCGATAACGCATACGTTTGACATAAAGCCTCTCGTGGCAGAGAAACTCGAACTGAAATTAAAACCAGTCCTGGCAAAACAGGCATAGAAAAGGCGGCTACGAATGGGCGACTTTTGCATAAGCGTTTCGGCGATGTGAACCAATTAACCCTCGATCGACGCGTATATCACGGAATACGTGGAGTATTATATCAAAGCACCGTCAAAGTGTCGCGTAATAGTAGTAGTAGTAGTAGTAGTAGTAGTAGTAGTAGTAGTAGTAGTAGTAGTAGTAGTAGTAGTAGCGATATCAGTGGTGGTAGCAGTAGTAGTAGTAGTAGTAGTAGTAGTAGTAGTAGTAGTAGTAGTAGTAGGAGTAGTAGTAGCAGTAGTAGTTGTAGGAGTAGTAGTAGTAGTTATACTAATAACGGTAGTATTAATGTTAGTAGTCGTAGTGGCATTGAAAGTAACAGTATTATTACTAGTACTAGTAGTAAAAACAGAAGTAGTAATTCAGAAGAACTAGATGCCATCGTTGGGACACGAAGTTCATTCGCCTGACGTTTCGGATTCCTGCTCGAACCGATCTTCAGAGACAGTAGTAGTATTAGCAATAGCAGTAGAAGTAGTAGTAGTAGTATTAGTATTAGTAGTAGTAGTAGTAGTAGAAGTATTAGAAGTAGAAGTAGTAGTAGTAGTAGTAGTAGTAGTAGTAGTAGTAGTAGTAGTAGTAGTAGTAGTAGTAGTAGTAGTAGTAGTGGTAGTAGTAGTAGTAGTAGTAGTAGTAGTAGTAGTAGTAGTAGTAGTAGTAGTAGTAGTAGTAGTAGTAGTAGTAGTAGTAGTAGTAGTAGTAGTAGTAGTAGTAGTAGTAGTAGTAGTAGTAGTAGTAGTAGTAGTAGTAGTAGTAGTAGTAGTAGTAAGGTCCAAAGACCCATTGAAACAAACTTAGTTGAAGGTCCACTTTATGCGTACGGTATACGCGAGTTGCCAACGTTTTCGCGCAAAGTACGTTCTCTCGTAGTTATATTTACCAGGAAACAGAATTTGGGCTGAGCCACAGCTCGTGTTAAAACAAGCGAAAAACTGGCCTACCGGTCTGTCATTGCCGTCCAAGACTTCAACTTTAGTGAAGGCGTCCAGGCAGTCATTGAGACTGAAGGTCGGAGTGGAACAAGTGCTGGCAGTGTTTGACCTGTCAGAGACGACGCTATTTACGGTGGAGATATGCCTCGAGCGAGAATCGGATTCCACCTTATGGTCCTTCGTGGGGAGTGGTTTGCCAGTAGATGGCGGTGGTTTCACCTCCGACGGCGAAATTTCAGACTCCTTAAGCGGTGCTTCCACGGGCGACGTTCCGGTCTCCTTTCCCTTTTCCTATACGTTGGTGAAAATATGGTTCCACGTGAGGAATAGATATAACCTTCTTGACCTCATTTAACCACTACTATATGCACCAAATGTTTTTGCACAGGTAAAGTTCCATAACACCCTATCGGTACTTGTTATCTTCCTTTCTCCTCAAATGCTCGAATTCTTAGTGAACTATGTCATACGTGCGACCAGCGCATAAAACGTGCTCTACAAGCCAATCTCACCTCAGGAACGCAAAGAGCGAGACTCCAGAAAAGTTCGTTGCGCGTGGTGAGGTTCTTGCAGTGGCAACATCGCAGCCGGGATTGAAGATGACCAACAAAAGTCTCTAAAATCGCAAAACAAATTCGTTCAGAACTGCTGGAAGTTATTAGAAGTGGCATAGAAAAGAACCAGTCACTTATAAGATCCGCAGATTATCGAGGCATCAAATGCGTAACTTCGCAGAAAAAAGTTGGTGACGGATCAAAACAGTGATAACCAGAAGACAAAAGCATCGTTCATGAATGCGAGTGGAAGCTCACACGACCGAGGGAATTGATGATTGACAAAACTTGTTGCTTGAGCATCCGACACACCGACATCAGTTAACAACACGGGGGAGGAGAGGAGAGGGCAATGGAGATCCTGACCACCTCGATCTCTCATTCTCTCGTATAATGCCCACAAGTAGACCAAGACGACTGGCGATAGGCATTCGCGCAGTAGCGGAACTGACAAAAATTTACGGTCCAAGAGTGTCACAGCAGGACTGAGTCCTCCCTGCTGACAGGATCAGAGACGCAAACTTCTCCGGAGTTAGATGGGGTCCCAAACACTGTCATCTAAACAACCCACTAGTGTGACTGGGTACCAGAACGCGGTCACTGAACTCAATAGCGTCGTTGAGTAGCATATGTGGCATGGACGCCAGGTGCGGTCAGCGGGGAAGGAACGCTAAAGTTTGGTTAATCAAAGTTGCCCCCATTTCCTTAGCCAACGTACGGACCCCCGTCAAAATAAAGATTTTAATTTCAGTTAAAGCTGTTGAAAGGCGACAGGAAGCTCGCAGTAAGTTAATCTGTCCTACTGTCTGGCTTCGAGGCGCTAGCTAGATCCATTGAAGAAATCAGAGATTCAGGTCACCGACATCGTAAACGAGAACTCAGGGCACCCCAGTAGCATTAGACCGCTCCTTTGGTTGGATGGTTATTGTGCCGTTCAGAGATCCCGCAACCAATCGGACTAAGCACCATTTCCCTCGTTCGTTCTTAAAGATGTGAAAGATGCGATCACTGGAACGTGGTGTGAATTGGCCTGACTTTTCGGATTCTCTCTCAAAGCCATTATCAGAGAAAGTAGCAGAAAGTGTGATAGATTCACACGATAAGCAATCTATATAGTACGTAGTGGCCACGCGATCACATACGTACTACAATTAACAGCTATCGCCATCACCACTAGGGGTTGTAATTGTATTACCATAGCTTGGCCGATCGCGTTCGAGTCGTTAATAGCCGTGATTTTATCATCCATGTTAGATGCGGGCGTGATAATGACCCGGCAATTTGGCTCACTGTCATTGGAAGTGTCAGTCCCCCACGTCTTCTCCACGTGCCCATTTCCCTGCCCAGCCGATGTCTCAAGACGGAATATGAGAACGGGACTTCATTACACCTGCTGCTAGACCATGACTCAAGCAGCTCGCGGCTTACGCGGTTATCACCTTATGCGAGGATTTCGGCCTCATCAAACTTGAAATATGGCCGTGTCTCGTCGAGTGAGCAGCAGACCAGGAGCCAGCGACTTTCCTCCTCACCACAGCCGCGTGCTCTGCCATTTGCGTCCGGAGTAATCTCACGGTTTCTCCGACGTAGTTGCTATGTCCACAACTGCACCAGATCCGGTAATCAACGCCAGATGTTTACTGCCGTGGCAGCGGGTCTTTCGGCCTCATGACTCAGCGCCTGCTGGTTGCTTCTGGCCTGTGTGCCGCCCCAACTTCAAGTAAATTGAGTAGGCGACTGACGGCTTCCGAGCCGTTCCTCACGTGCGGAAGAGCTAGCCAGAATTTAGGGCCGGTTGGGTTTGGTTTCCCTTGTTGTTTGCGAATTCACTGGTTGACAAAGTTGCACGGGTAACCATTCGCTCTCAGCACCCGTCGAAAATATTGCACCTCAGCAACCTTGTCTTCCATTTAACTTCAATGCGTCTCGACGTGCCTGCATATCACCCTTACACAAATGTTTCTGATGCTGGGTTCAAGAGAGAATCTGAAACGTCCGGCCAATAAACTTCTTGTTCCAGTGATCGCATGTTATTCTGAGCTGATTCATGGAACTGGCCTGTTCGGTTCTATCAGCAATGCGAGAGACGATTGTGTGAGATCTGACCTAATATATTGACTATGACATCGACTTACGGCAGATATAAAATAGGACAGACAAGTACGAGTCATACGTCGCATATAATGACCGAAAAATCCTACATTTAATTAGTCTTCGTGTTAGAATAAATTCTTTTATAGGTCCTCCAATACTTGCGACCTTTTTTGAAGTCAACGATTGATGTGTAGTGACAATATCGTCCTTCGGGCCCAATCACGATGAATTTACTTCAGAGCGGGATGATTAGGATTCCATAAACATTCCATGAGCGGACTATTGACAGAAGAAATCACATACTCCGTAGTCCGTGTTCATGTCTGAGGGGCCAAACATCCTCAACTGGTCCAATCCGCATGGAAAACCCCACTGTGTGTGTGGCTCACACGTCTAAAGGGCTCAGCGGTCCTCCCGGTTCCTTCACACCCCGAAACGATCGATAATTATCCTAGGCCACTACAACGCTAAACGGCTCCACCGGCTAGGACATGAATTCTATTGGTTGGAGTGGCATTACAACTTACACACTACCTTGTCCACATTCGACCTTCGTGCGGTGACACCTAACATAGCGCCAGTCAGAGACATGGGCAAACACGAGGAAGATCTCGCCTTCCGCCAAAATAGGTCAGCAGAGCATGCAGGTGGTGGTGGTGTTGTGGTTGTTGTTTTTGGTGGTAATGGTGGTGGTGGTGATGGCGGTGGTGATGGTGGTGAACCTCTTAAACGGGTAGATGCACCAACATGGGGGTCAAATCAGGGTGCGGCAGATATTATTATTCTGGGATGTGATCCCATAACAAATGCCGAACATGGGGGTGCGCGTGCCTAACTTGGACACGCGTGCATGCAGGCTCCTGCTACACCATCCACTGTAGCCAGTTATGGCTATGGTGGGATATGATTCCCCTGCGTTAGATCCCTCTTTTGGTTTTCTTGGCACAGGTGGGTAAGGGAAGAGAGAGCGAGAGAGTGCGGAAGATGCAGTGCAAGTCTACTATCACTTAAAACTAATTTACACCCAAGTCACCGTTCCTGCACCACCCTTCTGTGGAGCATACGGTGGACATCGTCAGACAACGACGGTAGAACTGACGTGTGGTGGTGGATTAAGTTCAAAAATCAAAGGTAAAGTACCTTTCAGGAAGCTTCTCTCCTGCGCTGCAGCCTCAGCAGAGCCACTAAAAGAAACAACAGCATTTAAATAAAGTGATGCAGGAGTAATTGGAAGTAGTCTGACGCATGCCAGTGAAGAAATCATTTAGCTAAAATACTGGCACAATATAAAGAAGAGACAATCAGAACGGTACTCTCAGAAGGACTGAAACTTTCCAACTTGCAGGGCGTTTAGTTGCCGAAATCAGTGCGAGATAGGCTCTTATTAACTGGGTGAATTGCAGTCTCATAGAGACAAAATAAGTTCTATGCATATTGACAATTTCCCTCATTTATTGGGGGTCTTCATTCGGCTTAACTGCTAAGGCAACTGTCCTAGAGAGAATAAAAAGACAGCCAGCATTTTGAACAGACAAGAGAACCACACGTTTGGCCAGTCGAGCTGTGTAGGCACCTTCATGTCAGGTTAATGGGCTTTGAGAGCCCTGTGGGCCAATCACTAATACCGGTCAGACAAACCAGCCGGCGCTTGAAAGTTCGGTCGTGGTAAACGACGAGCTCTACCCTGGGCCCCACGGAATGGGTGCAAAACCGGTGACGTGCGCGTGAATTAATTTTGGATGAGGCAACCTTAGAAAACATCTGTCGCAGTCTCTCCTTCCTAGCCTGCCTTGCAACAACACCAAGACAATGACAAGACGACCGAGGGTGGTCCTAGTCGCAATTGTGAGCGAAATTAAACAACACGTTTACGCGTGCCACACGCGTGCCTTCCAAAAATATCCGCGTTGGGTCGTCAGTTGGCAGCCTTCTCAGTCACGAATTTTGTTTCTATGTGATTATTATGGTGAGAAATGCGATGATGTGCATTGGGGACAGGTTCCCCAGTGTTGAGCTCTCTCTCTCTCTCTCTTTTCCTTCCTCCATGCACCAGCTGGCTTTTCGAGTTTCTTGGTTAACTGACGATGGGATTGGCCACAGTGGCTGAGCAGGCTAACGGCCGATCTACGTTTGGCTTACACAACATGGTCCCCACCCCATTTGTATCAAGGTACCTGAAAGGAATTGCTCCTCACTTACGTGAAATCTTGAGTGGCATGCATGCTGTGGAAGCGGAAGGGTGCCGCCATAGTGTGGAGCTTATTGTGTAGCCTAGAAATGTTTGTCTACCATTGCGGTATAGGAAATATGAATCAGAGGCTTGCTGTTGCAGAGAACTATGAACCTACTGGGGGTATCACCGTGGTGTAGGGGGGGGGGTTCATATGTGGTCTAGGGACGTGTGTGCGGGCAGGATGAGGTTCGGTGAGGGGGTCTGGACTGATGTTTTCTTCTGAGGATTTTCATGGAAGCGAACAGGCCCATGCGATGACTGAACATGCTTTGTTCGTGTGCACAGGTGCGATCTTGAGGTTCCTCGCACTGCGTAGTCAGTCTGAATGCAAAGAATTCCCCAGTGATCAACCAGATCAATGCATAAGCCAAATGTTTGGCAGCAGTAAGGAGAGCGCCAAATACACTAAACATGAAATCGGGTCCTCAGAGCGCTTACAAACCCTGACCAACTACGCGCCTATGAACTTTTTCGCCTCTCGCTAACAACTGAGTGATCGTTTGGCCACCTTCCTCTTTCCTCGAAGAGTGTGTGTGTGTGTGATCATGTCTATGATCACGATCACACCGGGCTCAGGTGGGGGAGGAGAGTGCGGTAGCTGCAGCGCAAGGCTACCATGACTCAAAACTAATTCACGCGCAAGTCACCGTCCCTGCACCACACTTCCGTGGAGCATACGGTGGACATCGTCGGACTACGACGGTCGAACTATCGTGTGTATGTTTTGTGCCTCCTAAACGGACCACGTGGTAGATGCGTTGGACCAACATGGGGGCCACATCAGGGCACGGAAGGCGTTATTCGAGTTCCACTCCCATAACAAATGCCGAACATGGGGGGTGTGGTGAAACGCCCAGGGGTGGCTCCGGCTGCGCCAGCCACCTGCGCCCTCCCCTTCCTCCGGTCTTCTTGACTCTGTCTTGACGCAAGGCATAGGTGGGGGAGGAGGATGGAGTGCGATAGATGCCGCGCAAGTCTACTATCACTTTAAACTTAATCACATGCAAGTCACCGTACCTGCACTACCCTGCTGTGGAACATACGGTGGACATTGTCGAAATCGACGATCGAACCGTCGGCGTGTGTGTGAAACTAGAACAGTGATGCGATCACTACTAACGGGGAATTTGAAATAGATCAAAGGTTTTTTCTCGCAAATGACTACCATGTACTCAGCAGATGGCATTTAAAAACCGGCGCTGCAAGGCTTCCGTGCGCTAGGCGCCCCTTGATGAGGCTTCTGAAAGTCCGTGTGACGTTCTGTTCCGGTAGTGGGAACTTGTGTCAACAAAAGCGAATGCGTTCGCACAAAGATTGCAACATTCTGGGCGACCTCGGGTGCTGAAAGTGCACAAACGTGACAAGGCCGTTGTGTGCGTCGACATGTATGTCGAGGACGCAGGATTGTCGTTTTTGATCGCTGGTAGGCAGGGCCAAGGACAAGTCTAAGAAACCTGTTCACTGTCGGATGACCAAGGATCACATGTCATGCTCATTTAAATTCACACACATGCAAGTAACCGTGGAAGGCACAAAAAGGAAGAATATTCATAGTAAGAAAAGGACAAAATTAGCAATCGGAGTAGGTATGAGGTGGAAATTGTGCTTGTGTGAAGGGCGCGTAGATCTGACGCATGTGTTTCGTACAAAAGCCCCTAAGTGGCTTTATAAAAAACAAATCAGCCGCGGCCATTGATGGCTTTGACAGTTGTAGAAAGGGAAGAATCTTGACATCGTTTTCTAAAGGGTAAACGTGCTTCCAACAAGGAATTCTGAAATACAAATTTCCGCATATTTTGCGGGAAAATGCAGTACCCACGTAAGCCAAATGGTGGTAATTTATTCGTTCTCATTCAGATAGGCAAGACGTTTCCGCTACGAAAGCAAATTTGCAAGCCAAGCGATTAATATCAAACACACACAACATCTGCATGTGGAGGGAGTTAAATCTGGAGACTGGATGGCAGGAAGGATGTTCTTTCCAAAAGCCTCAATAAATTAACGGTGCCCGAAAATAAGCAAGGAAGGGGAACTGAACTCCTCAAGCAAATACGGCAATTATTTTACCCATGAGACACTCCAGATCTGTGAAATGCGCCACCAAAACAGGAAATTGGAATAGGTAAGAGTAAACCGTCACCATAATCTTAACCCAAGCCCTTCCCTTAACCTAAAACCAACAGTTAATGAGGTCAACCTTAACCCTTAGACTAATGAATACCCTAACCTCAACTCTGACCTTTACCTCAGGCTTAAATCTAACCCTCAACTTAACCCTAAGACTCACCTTAAGCATAAACTTAAATTCATTGGAATTTAGCGTAAAACTAAACGTATTATGTGCAGTCCCTATTTCCATGTTCTGTTTACGCGGCCAAACAAAGCATACCTACCTGGTTTTATATTTTATTTGACCTCCAGACTGTACATTAGCGACGATGCAAGTCAGTGGCAACGCTAGGTTACGTAAATTTTCTATCAGATGGCATGAGTTATCTGCTTAAAATTATACTCATCTCCCCCGTAGCCTACCCTCTTTCGAATTTTTTTTTCCAAACAAGTTCACTGTCGGCTACCTAAGACTATATTCTACAAAATTTGCGTATCTTTGACACATCAAGCAGTCGGTCGAGTATTTTGGCAACAGAAACAAAACTCACAGAAACCCGCTGCCCTCAGGGTCCGGTTCAACACACTTTGACTGTCGGGTTCTTGAGGAAGAACGAGACACCCGCTTCACCCGATGCAGTAGTCGTCTGAAAGCCGAACGTTTGGTTCCCTTGGCACCCAATTCAGCTACCGAGTGGGCCTTTTCGAGCAGCTCACTGAGGATGGAACTGTCTTCAGCAGTCGAAGAAAACTTGGGTTCAACAGAGCGTTCTGGGTGGTGTTCTGGCGATGACGGGTTCTGCTGTGGAATATTCTCGGCGGTGGGCCATTGAACGACCGATGTTGTGCGTCGGTGCTCAAACACCTGCGGACATGTCTTAGTCTCTTCATGCAGAAGGTCCAGGAGATAGGTCAAAAATTCTAGGGCGTCCTGTTGCCTTAAAAGCAAAATCGCAAACTCTAAATGGCTGTGTGAGAGGACCTTGATAGTCAAGACAGTGCAACGCCACAAGCACGATAGTTTGAGATATTACTGAAATTTTATAAACTACAAGGGTTGAAGCCATAATAAATGACCATGGTAGCAATTGCCTGAAAAAAACAGGCTCCTAATTTAGCCCTTCCTCAAATATACTAACAGTAGCTCGAAGTCTACTTCATGCTCACTGACAACTTCAAGCTAAAAGATTGTCCCTTCTGCATTTTCGGCATGCATTATTTGCCTTAAGGTTAAGCAGGAAACTTGAATACCGAAATTTTGTATGCATCCTTTTTCCGACCGCAGGCAGCTGAAGTGGTGATTTTGTGACTTGGCCGCGAATATTTCTGACAATACTCGAAATATGTGATAGTGAGGGCGATTAATTTAGCAAACTACGTTCTGTTACCTAACTTCCTTGGACGACTTGGAGCGATAAATCAGGTCAGGTAAATTCGGGATTTGTTGTGACTACGGTCCGTTGGTTAATAACGTTTATAAGGGAATGGAGCTAACTAAAGCGTGAACAATTTGTTATATACATAGATTATTTCAAATCCTCATTTTCGGGCTGCCGTTCGGTAGACAACCATGGCTATGAAAAAAATGTAACACTTACATGTTGCCTGCGTACGATGGTACCACCTTCGCAAATACGTTCTTGAATTTTTGAATACAAGGTCCGGGCACAGTGCCGCCGGCTTGAGATTGCATCTTACCCAGCACACTCGTCAGGGCTAAATAAATATGAAATTTATAAATGATAACATCTAGAAGCAGTATAGGCAGGGAAAATGTTCAAAATTTCCCAGGCTTTAAAGGACGCCGGCATGTGCACTATTTGCATCAGCTGGCGTTTTCAAAATTCAAGTTCAACTTAGAACGAACCTATATTTTTATTCGCACACGACAAAGCACAGTATAAGTAATACATTAAAGACAAATTCTGTCATTTTAAAAAAATGCAAGTTTTTGCTTTTAACTTTTAAGGCATAGCAACTGGGTAATGAAATATGTTGATCGAGCACCCTTCTGAAGCTATCCTAAGGCAATGTAGACCTGCTCAGAGCCATTATGCGGCCGCTTATCAGAACTCTAGATTACAGTTTCCAGGCTATACGGAAAGTGCGTATTCCTTTCCACAATATGAATATATCGGGGAAAGTCAATCCAATTTGAGTCTTGATATTCTTAATTGTAGCCAACTGGAGGCGAGCCTGGCACTCGGCTAATAGAATGCGTGGCGCATGGACTGCGGTAAAGCAATCTTCGAATTGCTTTAAGTCAAAGCTTGTCTGGGAATTAATTGTTTGCGATGTTTCAAAGTTCTGTGCAATCAGCCGCTTGTGCTAGTTCTTCGTCCACTAAGCTGCAAGCCAGGACGCTATCCGATCTCCTGCCTGTGGCCCTTAGCATCAATAGCACGGGTTGTCTGTTTCGTACAAATAATTTCAACTCTTCAGGGCACGAAGGAAACCCTATAAGCAGACGTACCAGGGAATAATTCACCTCCAGTTTTTGCCAACTTTCGAAGACAGGGTTCGTATTTCTTTTCCAAGCAATAATTTCTCAAGGACATTGTGCAGTGAATACATTGGAGGATTGCATTTAAATAGCACTACAAACAAAATTGCAAAGAGCGTTTGAAAATTTCAGGCATAACAACGAACAATCGTTGAAAATCTTCACATAAAACAGGTAACAGACTAAATTCTTATAATTGCACTGGCACAGAATATTTTCTGTATGCTTATCGTTATTAACTTTCTTTCAAAATTTTAAATTTTAAGTATTTTCTCGATACGGCTTACCTTAGAGTAAACACCAACCAAATATATGTGTTACATTGTGGTCCTAGAAATCAAATTCTGAGAGAGCAGAAAATACCAAAAAAATAACTCTGAACGTAAATTAGCAAGAGGCTTTAAATTTGAACCTAAACTAAGAGAAATCTCGAATCAGAAACCAAACCAAAATATCAACCAAAGGAAAATTTATAGATTCCCTTCTACCATTATCATTTATACACCCTGCCAACACACGGCCCCGTCCTTATGTGGGACCAGAAGGAGATGAACGCGGTTATGCCCTTCTATATTTATGTGTAGCGTGCAAAAATATTTCATCAGTTCCTGTGCGCATTCTCTACTTATAATTACATTTATGCCGTTTTCTATATAAAAAGGAGGTAAAAATATTTGCGTAAGTAATAAAGGTCTTCATTGTACGACATAGGATAAAAATACAAAGGCATAAAGACAAATCCAAAAAAAATTAAATTAATACACACCGAAAACTAATATAAGTATTAAAAAATGAGAAATTTCTGCCTTTCAAAACAGGGAAGTACTATGAAGTTTTTGACCAAGAAAACTAACCGAATTTCCCAGATTTTCGAGCCCTGCCGGTACATATTTAGGAGAATCCTTTTCACCTGCAGGTTCTCCTGGTTTTTTTGATTGTGAATCCTTTGAGATTATACAGTCCGTAGAAGCAGATTTCTTCAAAATCCCTTGTTCTTCTCGAGGGTGGTTAACATGTCCACCCTTAGTCTTTGTAGCACCATTAGCTCTAATATTTGTGGCCTGCTTGTAAAGGTCCATCGAAGTTGAGCATTCAGATTTGTTTCGCAAATTTCTCATTAATATATTTTTAAATGATGACTTTGAGTGGGGTTCCGAAATCCGATTTTTCTGATTTCCCCCAGTTAGGATCAAGTTCCCGATGAGAAGACGAATAGTGATGAGCACTAATACGACTTAGAGGCTGATTAGGAATAGGACGCATCATTTTTGGTTAGATTATGTTATGCAGAAGGCATGTATGAGATTCGTGTGCCCTTGTCGCGACTATTAAGGACGCCTCAGCAAGTACAGACCTGTAGTTCAGGGTCTCAAAGTATGCGGTAACCTTCACCTGCAATTCACTAAATTATCTGATGGAGAAAAACAAACCCACAATATAAATTTTTTTCTATACTGCATGCAGAAACCTTCCAAATTACCCCATTATTAAAGCGTTTAAAGGCTTTGAGTTTTGTTTTTAACATTGATTCTTGAATCTAGTATTAAATGCAATTGTTTAGATCTCTTTTACTTAATAATATTATCACTTTAGTGTCTATACCGATATAAGTGTCATGATTTCTCAAAAATCTGTTTTTAGAACTTATTATAAAAGTTAATCTTCATTTTTACTGCATATTTTTTTAAGAGAAGATACCGCATTTTTTGCGTAGTGTGCCCACTTTTACCATTGATTTCAATCCAATTATTATACCATCTTAGTCACTTAATTTAACGAGTCTTCAGTGAAATTAACATGCCTCACAGTCCTATGTTGATAAAAGCTGCACATGGGCAGAAAATATAGGTTTAGTTTCGTGAGGGATTACAAATTTCTAACGCCCAACTTGTCGATAATTATGTTTGGAGCATGTGTATATTGTAATGATGTGATAGGCGGTATTCTGTGCCTTTACATTCAGAAGCCACAAAGCTTCGACTCAAAAACCGGATGCCATGCTTAATGGCACTGTTGTTCCGTAAGGACGCACAATGACAGTTTTCAATCCCTACCCCTGACCATGCCGGAAATACGCTGGAACAACAAGCTGGTGAGCTTAGGGTATGGAATGCGTTAATCGGGTTATGCACCCACAGGTAGGCAGATACATAGATAGATAATTGTATTTAATTCTGGTTTACAGGCAATGCAAGAAGAAATAGGCAGTGAGAATCAGGCTAGCAGGGAAAAAATTTCGGGAATCATATAATTATTAGTGTTTTTCGTAACTTTGTGATTTTTAGGAGAAAAAACCGGTGCCCATGAGATGATAGCCGTTCAGATCCGGGAAGGGCTAACACAATTTCAGCGTGTTTGCATTCACAATGTCTTTGTAAGGAACCGGGATTCTGCTCAAGGCAAGAATGCATCCGTGGATGGTTGTTCACAGTCTGCCAAAGAATTCACAGGTAGCAGGCTGCAGAGGCGGCACCATCGCTTAGACAGTACCTTCCCAATGCTAACCAAATATAAATTCTAAATTCTAAGGTAAGACTTGGGATCGAACTCAGATGCCGCGCACACTGTCGAGCCGGAAAATAGCTTCTACCGTGTTGGCAACCAGGATTCTTGGAAGCTGTTCTAAGTGCGATAAAACTAGGAATAGTTATCTTAAACAAAAAATAACTTATCAAGATTTTTATATTCTGTTGTAGTTTATTCCATATAGCTATGTTGTTAACCGAAAAAACGGAAGATACTTAACTGTGCGAACTTATGTTAGAAATAAAAATGCATTGCGATGACTGCTGCACCATGAGTGGTAATGCTGCCTCACACTGTAAAGGGAATTGAAGGTACGAATGTTTAAAAGCTGAAATGTAAAAAGAGTCCCTTCTGTTATAGGCTAAACCATAAGGGATCAACGTTTATAAGCCCACAGCGTTCTTCCTACGTCAGATTACTGTTCTCTGATGATAAAACTCTTTAAGATTAGAAATAAGGGACTGATTCTATTTTCTTCCGTTTACTAGTGCGCAGAATGCTTTATAGAAACGAGCAGTATTCCAAGCCAGGTCTAACGTACATTTTATAAAATAGGAGCCTTATATCGATTGTTTAAACTTTTCGGATGATAAACCCAGTAGATCTGCGTGCTTTGGAATCCATTAGAGCGCATTGCTCTGAAAGATTAAGACATTTGAATAAGATATGCCTAGATCCTTAACAGATTCAGGCACATTGAGTGCGTGCCCATCTACGCTTAGTGAAGTCTGATGGTCGTCACCAGCAACCAAGACGGAGCATTCGTTTCAAGAACGGAAAAGGTGCCATGTACCGCCCCACTGGACAAACGCCTCAAGATCGTTTTTAGGAGTTGAAGCACGGTGTCGTGAGCTGCCAGCTTGTATCAATGTGTTTATTTGAGTACCAGGAAGGGCACTGTCATTGGAAAAAAATAAAATGAATTCGCGATAGTGTTCATTTAAGTTATGAATAGGAGATATGCTTCTTGGCGAGGACAAAGGTATATGTTGAATAGAGTTTGTCCTTTTTAAGGAGAAAAAAACTCTCTCGTGGTAGAAAAACATACGCGTGAGGTAGGATGGACACGCTGATGAAAGCGTCAATTTCGACGTGGTTCCTCGTTTGCCCTACCGTGAGGCGGCGCAGGTATGGCAACTTGCGCGTGGATAAGATTTTATTGGCACTACACTTGCACTGCTTTAAACGCCCTCTCTCCTCCTAGACCCGGACCAAGTATTAAGATTACGTTAGAAGACCAGAGCCGGGAGATGGCGCTGTTGACTAGTGCGGCTAGTGCCGCCGCTTGGCGTGCCATCACAATTGGCTCGCATCTCGTAAAATTGGGGGTGTTACAGAGGTCATCTTAAGAAGGAGCCATCATAGCTTCCTCCAAGTCCACCTATCGGCCACACAATGCAAACACACACTGGTTACTGTGGGGTTTGAGAGGTTTCCGCAGTTGAAAATCTTCAAAATCACGTCTTAAAGCGCGTGGTGATAGATTCAAGCACACCAGATTTTTAAATGTGAGGAAAATGCAATGAGTCGTCCAGCTCATTCTCTTTTCCCATTCCTGGTCCCTTAGCGGACAGTAAATGTAGCGGGTAGCATGGCTGATAAACTCATCAATCCCTGCCACA
Source organism: Schistocephalus solidus (assembly GCA_017591395.1). Taxonomy (NCBI): domain Eukaryota; kingdom Metazoa; phylum Platyhelminthes; class Cestoda; order Diphyllobothriidea; family Diphyllobothriidae; genus Schistocephalus; species Schistocephalus solidus. The sequence goes on from WEDG01000148.1 coordinate 87,564, forward strand.
TACACTACCTCGCCCCCAAGCACAAGCACCAGGGCTTCACACGGAGGGAAGTTTGCGGCTTAGTTGTCTCCTGTGTGAGAGTGCTATGGAGACCATACTAAGAAGGAGCCATTGCAACCGGACTGTTGGTTCAGCAGTTGCCCACGTCATACAAGCACACACTGCTAAGTTATTATTATTCCAACAGTTACCAACCTACCAAGCCACAGTGTTTAATTTACCCTGATTACCTCTGGCTAATGTCACACATGCAACAGTGAAGCCACGTGAAGAAGTGGCTGAGGAGCACACTAACACGTATGTGAGGGGTGTCGGTTGCGAGCATGCGCTGTGTGATATACGTGTTAGTGAGAAGAAACGTGATGAAATTTGGATTTTTTGTTCTATATTTCTAGGCAGATAGTGTATACTTTCGATCAATTATCAGTTATAAAATCATAATTTTTATTTTGCATTTTATTTGTTTCACCTATTTAGATAGTCCGATAAATAAGTTGAATTTTGTGCAAATAATGCAATTAAGAGCCGGGTTTCACCATCGTTATCTATTAACTGTATAAACTTAACTTCAGTATTAGTATTGACATTCGATCTGTGATACTTAAAGGTTAATTCAATCTAGTATATTATAATGGGCCGAATGAGGCTTGCTAAAAGACTAACTTTTGTTGACCCATGCATCTGTGAGTGCCGGGAGGTGCAAACGCTGCCTGAATGAAGTCACAGCCTTCTGAAAATATTAAACAATCCAAAATTTCTTTGATTCATATTGAACTTGTTGATGCTTTGGTCGCTCAAAACTACCCCTCTGCTCAGAATAACAGAACTTTTGACTAAATATTTATAATTTAGACAATGTGTGAAGATAAATTTAACAAATATTTTATATTTGTAGGTAGAATTTGTCCTGTTATGTCAACAGTTAGTGATGTTTCGAAATAAATAGTGAACTAGAAAATAGGCAGTGAAAAAACTCCTACCTTAAAAATGGTAGCAGAGTTTAATATGCCTCAATCTTCGAATAGAGGATAGGAAAAAAACTGATAAGGAAAATAAGGTGATAGAGTAGGATAAAATTGTAGTAGGATTTCAGAATGAGATAATGAAACGTCGATTTGTTTCGTTCTTGTTCACTAAGTCGCATGAAACAAAATCTCGCAAAAAGGCGTCAGTGGCCTTGAGACCTCAGCATCTTTTGATTCGGAATTGAATTCTGATGATGGTAAGTATCAAACGGAATGGCACCATTTTAGACAGTGTACGTCCGAATTACTTTTGATATAAGGAGACATCATGGTTCATGGGGAACCGACGTAGAGAAAAATACTTTCAAGAGGACCATTTAAATTCCCAATGGTCCTTTCTCCGAGTCATAGAGAAAGCTGCTCGGAAAAGATTGGGTAAAATAAAAGGTTAATAGAATCAGTGTTAAGATAAATGTGCAGTGTTTGCTTGAATGCAGATAGACGAGTTAACGACATTATTTCAATTGGCAAGTTATTCCAAAGAAAGCTATATATAGAAACACAGAATAGAGAGCGTCTACACGTGGAGGATGCAGGAGGAGATATAATTAGGGCAGAATTTATGAGTTTATAAGGAAGACTATCGGTGGTAATGACAGAAAGCTTGGGAAGATTTGAGCTAATATTTAGTCGAAAAAGGAAACAAAAGCCTGCTTCCAGTCGCCTAACCCAAAGAAATTTTAGCTTCGACAGTTTTCATCTAGTTGATTAGGAAGTATTTGAAAGAGTCAGATACAAAAGTTTTTTTTGAAATGTCTTTGGACATTTTCAATTTTTTAATGGCTAGATTCGTTCATTAAACTGAAGAAAAAACAGCAAAATTTAAGAATGAGAAGTACAAACATACTATAAAAGGCAGAAATCATAAAAAATAAAGCACAAATCTGAGCAGCTTTGTCCGTGATTCTATCGAAATGAGGTGAAAGATTTAGTTTACTGGTGTAGCTTAAGCCCAAGTACTTGATGGAGGAATATTCTGTCATAGGGCGAACTTTAAAAATAACAGGTTGCGGCAGCCTTACCGGCCTAAAACTCATGTAGTGACACTTAGAAGGTTAGAACTTCATTAGCCATGTGGTACTTCACGCCGGTAGAGCGTCTTAGTCCAAATGAATTTGTTTAGGCATCGTTCGGCCGTCGATTTAGAGAAGGAATACACGCATTTGAGGTCATCAGCATAAATATAAGATTGGGAATGTTTAGTTATCGATTAAATATCATATATGTAAAATTAAGAACAAAAAAGGACCTATTCAATTCAATTCAATTCAATTCAATTTATTGAGGGAAATAGGCATGGGCCTTTGAGTACCCTATTTGTAACGTAAAATTAAGTGCGGTATACAGGGAAACCGTGTGGGTTGCAAAGGTACAAAAGGCGGTCATAAAATATGACAAGTGGTGCACGACTCTCGAGGGTTAAGATAAATTCCTCATCGCTCAGGCTCGTTGCAGAACATAAAACTGTCAAGGTTCCTTTTAAAGCTTTCCAGCGATGGTGTCATCACAACGTCTTCAGGGAGCGCATTCCATGGTTTAACCACTCTGACAGAGAAGGAGAACTTGCGCACATCCAGTCTCGCCTGCTGGACACGTAGTTTCAATGGGTGACCTCGGAGATGGGTCGTGGTGGCAAATTCAAAGAAGTCCGAGAATTCCAGGCAACAATCCAATTCCTTCACAATGCGGAATGTCTGCAGGAGATCACCACGCATTTGCCTATTACTCAAAGGGAACAGATTAAGATTCATTAGGCGGGTTGGATATGGCAAAGAGCTTTGACTTCTAACCATTTTGGTGGCTTTAATCTGTACTCTTTCGAGGCAGTTCTGATCTTGAACTGACCTAATACCATACCTCGAAGAATACCACTCACAATTGGGGTAGCACATGAGTATGAGGATGACAATAAAACATATTGTTTTCGGTCAGATAATTATAATGTAATAAAGTCAGTAAGGGGACTACGAAATCCTATAGACTCTTGTTAAGCTAGAAGTCGTCTATGAAGCACTTTGACGACTGCCTTACTATGATCAAAATAGATACTTCTACAGATAGATTGTCATTACGAAGAGAGGTGAGTAGATTTAGAAAAGACATGTTGCAGGTTTCAAAATAGCGGTCCGGTAAAAAAGCCATGTTGGGAAGAGTTTAAAATTTTATTACTTATGCAGAAATACTTAATTTGTTTTGCAATTAGTTTTTCAAAGAGTTTGGCAAGAGAGGGCGTTTTATGAACACCACAATAGTTGTGAATGTCAGAGCGGGAACCAGATTTAAAAGCTCGTATTATAATAGAAGTTTTCCAACAATCGGTGAAGAAACCGTTTTCGAGAAATATGGAGAAAAATGTGCTTTAATAAAGATGAAAAATCTCTTAACTGTTATCAGTTCCAACCGAATGTGGATTTTTAGATGTGTTATTTCTTTTGCATTACATGAAGGCGAGAAATTAATGGTTGCATGAAGTCGATTTGAAATTTAAATCAGAGGAATTAAGGGAGTGAGGCTAGTTTCAATGGTAAAAGGGTTGGCAAAAATGAATTTAACAATTCTGCTTTGCCCAAATCCTTTCTAACGAAAATTTTGTTACAGTCAAGTAAAGGCAGAGTTACATTCAGTTGCTATATGGAAATACGACCCATACTTCTGAGCGAGAGTTCATGAAGATGCCTCAAAATTTATTGGGGTAATTAACTCTGACACCAAAGACCGGAAAAAATGCAACCATAATTTTATGCTGCACAATATTCCTAATCATCAATCTGCTCTGTGTTGTATGAATATGTTTCTATAAAGTTTTAGCTTGGGATTCAGATTCACACACGCTAAAAAATTTTGCTTGCATATTCGTAATGTCTCATATAAATTATTCATCTCTCATTGATAATACTTGAGTTCGTTTTGTCAAGGAAGGAAATAACTATAGAATTCTCTCGTGAATCGCATTTTTCAGTTTTCGCTAAGCTCACACCAATATAGACACAATTGGAAATTGTGAAAATCTCTGGTAGAAGCGTGTTGCTTAAGTTGTATGCAATATCATTTGTGGCCTCTGCCTCAATATCTAGTTAACTATATACTACCCTCAACGTTGGTTGATATTTTGGGGCTCCTATACAACAATAGTTGGTGTTTATTTTACTCCTTTATCGACTGCTCCCATACCCCTAGTCAACCAAAGCAGATTCTTAGTTAAAAGGTAAGTTTGACTGCATTTACAAACACTTAAAAACCAAAAACATCCAGCTTCCCTAGGCCAACTACCCCTGAAGTTCACTTGCAACTCTTCTTAAATCCACCATTCCAATAAGCACGAATTTCTAACTACTATCACCACGAGACCTTATATTAAAGCTGCTAAACCAAATATGACATAATTATCGGGTAAGAATAACTTTCCTGCTCCTACCGAAGCGCTGCGTCTCCAACCCTTCTCCCAACAAGTTCCCTTTTTTTCGTTTTCCCAGTGGAATCCTAATACCTTTGTTGCTACTGGGCTTGTAAGCTTGCCCTGTTTTCTGTATCACCTCAACTGGAATACGTTACAGGTTCCTGTTGATAAATGTCCTGTAGAAACTCAGATAGCCATCTTTAGGATTTAGTTTTCATATCCCTAATTTCCTCCCCATATCTTACTCCTAATTCCCGCATTCCAAATGATTGTCGAGATAGCTGTGGTGAGGGGAGCTCTATCTTTGTTTAGCAAACATATTCATTTCTTCCGCTGGACCGAGTGGGATTAATCTGGTAGAATATAACTTTGGGCTCTGAATTGCTTTAAAAAAAATAGGTACACTTTACTCTTTGGTTGTGTCTATCGCTCAATAAATGCCAGTGTGGATTGCGATCTTTTTCCCTCGCAGGCTGTTTATGTGGTGGCTGACTCAAATTTTAAGTATCATTGATTGCATTTGCCTACAATTTTTTCCTGAAGTGTACTGGTTTTCCCCCATCCGGCCGTAGTTATTTCAAGGTAAAGATGCATGGACATAAAAATCGAGATTTCTAATCGGTGAGAGAAATGCGAGCGAACAAGGTAATTTCGAGACGAGCTCCTAGCATCCCGAGGGTTCCTTCTTGCAGTCAACGAGAAAGCTGCTCGGAAAAGATAAGAAAACTAAAAGGTTAATTTTATTAGCTTAAGAAAAAGTTACAGACTTCGACTGAAAGCAGATAGGCTATTTGACAACTTAACGTGGATTTACAAGTTATGCCAAAAGAAGGTATGTATATCATCAAAGACGAGATATTGTTTACCACTGGAAGATGTGAGTGAAATGGTAATAAAAGCGAAGAAGCGAATTCCAGGAATTAGTAATGGTTGGATTGTGTTGAAGACTAACAGGGATAATGGCTGATATTCGGGGAAGATGGAAACTTATTAAAATGGAAAAGGATACATAAGCCAGCGTCCCGTCTCTGAATTCATAGAAATTTTCTATATGTTATATGGCATCTAGTTGATTATGGAGAATTTGGAAATTTTGAATATAAAAGTTATCTTGTAAAATTGCGTTGCCTTTTTTCCGATTTCAAATGGCTTGAGTCGTTCATTAAACTAGAGTGTGGGCAACAGTATTCAGGGCGGAGGAGGATAAACGTTTGATAAATTCTGAATTCAAATTCAGGAAGATGGAAATTACAAGTTCGAAAGGCATACATTTTGACAGCTTTGGTCTAAATTCTATAGGCGTGCGGTGACAGACCAAAATTATTCATGTAACTTAAACTTAAATCCAATTAAGTTGGAAATTCAGTTATTAGGGCCTTTTGAAATCTCAATTTTAGGCGTAGAATTTCTAGCGACATAAAGAAAGTGAGAATTTCATTGTCCAGATTGAGCTCAACGTGGAAAGAGAAAGCAAATTCGCATGCACGGTTGGATCAGAGAAAAAAATAAAGGAATTTAATATCGTTAACATCAGTAAATGATTGAAAGTGTTCAACTGCCGATATCATATGATAAATAAGAAGCAAAGGCAAAAGAGGATACCTTTGAAAATGGTAGATACATTTGAAAATGCGGAGCCTACTAAAACATTTTATTTCCGATTTGATACGTGTGACGAATTGAACTTAATAAGAAGCCTCCAGTTTTACTATGGACTGCTTATGGTTTTTGCATAATGTTTGCAAAGGTTTTTCTTAGATTGAAATAGTAAACGACCACAGAGAGATTATCATAACGGAGGGAAGTAAGTAGATATAGAAGGATCGTCTGATATGGTTCAAAAGAAGAATTGAACAAAAATCGGTGTTGGGAAGAGTTAAGAAGTTGATTGTTTAAGAATAAAATTGATATGTTGATGGCAATTCTTTCAAATTTTTTAGGAAGAGAAGGCGATTTATGAACACCTCGATATTTTTGAAGATGAGAAAGACTGTGAAACTTAAAACCGGGATAGTAATGGAAAGTCTGCAACATGCAGGAAAATATGCTATCAAGAAATACCGAAAAGAATTCGCTCAGGAAACAGGGAAAAGCTCTGAGCTGTTTTAGAATGGATTTCATGAGGTTATTAGTTCCAGCAGTTCCAACTCTGAATTAATGATTTGACCCAACTTTTATGAAGACTTTCAGGGGCGAAATTACGGGGTGAGGAACGCGTTATACGATTGTGTAATTTAGGTATTGCGATAACTTTCGAAGGTAAAATACTTGGCAAATAAGGAATCTAACAATTCGAATTTGTTCAAATCCTTTATAATGAAAGTATTTCTGCAATTGAATGAAGGTGCAATGACTTCGTGGGACGTAGCAGACACTCGAAAATGGAAGTTTTGACAAACAGATCTGCAAGATTTTATCATTAAACCCTGAGAATTCCCTAGGCTTAGCTGCTCTAAGCTTCTTTTATAAAGTAAATGCAAATATTTGATCGATCCTTCAGGGATCCGCTAATGACCTTATGGATCCTTAAACTGCCTTCGTAATTATCAAGTCAGCTTTTGGAAAATTTGAGATGGATGAAGATGTAGCCTTTGATTCAAATATTTTCTCTGGAATGAAAGCATTGCAATAAATCAAAGAAAAGTTTGGTTAAGTTGACTTGGGGAAAATGTAGGTGAAACCGGTTTGGTTAAAAGCAACATAAGTATATAGAAAATTTCTGAAAACTGTAACGTAAATATTCAAGGGAACTTATCCACTCTGTACAAAGAGACGACCGAGCAAATATATACACCCTTTCTTGCGTAGTACGGTAGTTGGTAGGAATACAAGGATTCTACAGATAAATAAGTACAAGCTCTGGGGTCTGTGGTGCGAAGGTGAATGTCAGGAACCTAAGGCGCTGAAGTTGATACAAATAGAAAGTTCACAGGCCAACTTTACTGAAAAATAGTAATCCAGTTTACACATGCGTCAAGACGACATAATCGGGTAGTATTAAAGTGCCTTCTAATATACTGATCCAGCTTCTTTGTGAAGACCTCTAAGTATGCAACTTCATTCGCAGGCAGATCATTTTCAAACTCTGTTCGAAAGGAACTTTCGCATTTTCAGTATGGCCTAGTCTCAGGTAGTTTGGATGGATGTTCTTTCATTTTCGTTTTTGTTGCTAACTGGAAGAAGTCTCCAGATACAACTCGGTAGTCCTGACGGCACATGATGCTGAATGTTTGTATATGCTCACCTCCGAGTTGCCTGTGACTGAAAGGAAATTGGTCTAGATCAGACAACCGATTTTTAAAGGGCAGTGAGTCCTGTTCAGTCATAAGTTTGTTTTCAGGTCTTTGAATCCCTCAGAATATCCTGCGGTCCCAAGCAGTCTAGGGCTTCCATACGTGGATAGCAAACTTTAGTAACCGCCGCAAAAATTTTTAAAAGACCGAGAAAGCCCGCTTGATGAGCCAATGGAACAGAAATCGCAGACGTCCATAGGTTTGCGCAGTGCAAGGAGGGATAAGCCGGGTTCTTTGTCCACATTCTTAAGTCCCTCTGCGTGTCCACGTCTTGTATTGGTATGCCATTGAGGCAGTCAACCTTGAGGTTCAGTGGTCTGGTTCTACCGATTTGTTCTCACTGAACGGCATGGCTAGTCATTCGACCATTGTTGTTTTCTTGCAAATACTCTTCATCAACTGCTATTCGGATGATGCTCCAAAGCGACATCCGAAAACAGTTCACTGCCGCAGTCGTTGACGTATATACTGCAGAGATTGGGGCTAATAACGAAGCCTTGGGAAACAACGTTCTCGGCCGCAACCTCGGTCAATTTCTGACCACCGAAATGAGCCGTTTAACAGTGACGAAGTAGGAAGCTTTGAACCTATTTTAAGAGATTACACCCAAACACCTGTTTGGCAGAGTTTGTACAGGAGTCGCTGATGTGGTACCCTATCCAACACTTTTTAAAGTCAATAAAGACTACATGTAGCGTATTTCCTCCATCAACTGCCCGAGTCCAACGTTTCGAACAACACAGCAAGTTCTTCACTCGAGACCCAACGCTACGGAATCTAAGCTGCGCATCGGAAATTAGTTTATGCTGCTCTGCGAAGTGCATAATCACTTGCTTAATTATGCTTTCAATAAGTTTTCAGCCAATTGAAGTAAGGCTGATTGGTCTGTAATTGTTTGTGGAGATTTTGTTGTCACTCTGATCCCACCGTGTGATCTGTGCAAATTTCCATTCGGTGGGTGCATAGCTGGCTTCTAACAAAGCTTGAAAAAGAATTGACAGTTGTTTTGCTGGTTCTTCAATGGGCTTCTTCAATAAATTGTCAGTATGTCACCTGGACCCGGCAGCCTTGATTAATTTAGCATCAGAAGTTCTTTATGAACAGTCACTCTGCCAAATGCTACAGTCTCAACCATTAGACCCTCATCTAAGTCGTAGTTTAGAGGCATAGTTTTGCCTTCACTCGTAAAGGTTGACTTAAATATTGTGAAGAATGCCAAGCTTTTGCTCTATCATCACTAAAGCTTTGAATCATTATTGAAAAAAATGTTTTTTGGCAAACTATCGAGCTTGTTCTTTTTTTACATTTTCTTTGTTGACATGAGAAAACTTAAGGCAGTTAGGTTTTACCTTGAGCTTTTTAGTGGGGGAAATAGGATGACGAAAAGGAATTAATGCGTGGTCAAATGTATAAATGTAGCGAGGAACATTTATGCATAAAGCTAAGATAACGAAAATGAAAAAGCAAATTTAATATGTCAGCGTTTTTTGTCACTGTGTTGATCAATTGAAACAAGGGTGATAAATTTATAATATTCCCCAATTTCTGAAGTATTGGATGAAAGCGTTTGCATGCCAGTCAGTTTCCGGCAAACTAAAATTGCTGACGATTATTTTTGCATCAAATGGATTAGCTGCAAATTTCTAAAAGGCCACAGAGCTGGCTTTCACTGCTGTAGGACGAAAGTGGTTAAAATATATAAGTACATTTATATTTATTATAGAAATAATACACTTATCTCTTTGAACCCCAATTCGTCACATAAAATAGAAACAATGTAAAGGAATTGCAATCAAGTGAATGTAGACATGACACATAGTACCCTTGTTTCGCAAGGGTAGGTCGTCACATAGTCCCCGTGGTGCTGCAGCATATGTAGGCCAAGCAGATCTGTACATTTTTCCAGATATTGAGAAATAACAATCGCCTCGGGTACTTTATTCCACGGTTCCACAACATGGTTGGAGAAAAATACTTCCTCGCACCCAATATTTCTTGTGGCACACGTACTTTGAAGGGATTCCCGAAGATTATTTTCACTGACGAGTTGGAAAACGTTACCACACAGGAAGGCGCAATCCAAACTACGCACGATATTGAAAGTTTATATCATGTCTCCGCGCAACTGCCTTTTACTCAGAGGATAGAGATTTAGGTAAGTTAGGCGGATCTCGTATGACAGTGCACTATAACCCTTACCTATTTAGTGGCTCACCGCTGTATCCTTTCGAGCAGGTTGTAATCCTGCTGCATCTACGGTCTCCAGGCCTGGATCGTTTATTTCAAAATGCGGCCTCGCTAACGTACCAATGACTTTAGAAAATTAATCTTCGTCGAAACCTCTAAATGTCCGCTTGATGGCGTAGATAATTGAATTTGTGGCTGTAGCTGCCTTATAACATTGTGTAGAAGAATTTAGGTTTTCTGTCATCCGAGTGCCGCGATCGTTCTGTGTTTCTGCCTCTCGGAGTGGTCTCCGTTCAGATAGTATGGTCGTGGCTTTCGATTTCCCAGACGCAACAGTGTAACTTTGGTAGAGTTGAAGGACAGGAGCCATCTACGGGACCACGCGTCCAGTCGATGAAGATCTTTTGGAAGTCGGATTCGTCGGCGTTATTGTGGATGACTTTCTATATTTTTATATTATCCACAAACATGATACACCCACAGTCCAGCTGCTATACGCAATCATTAACGAACATGTGAAAGAGAGTAGGTGAGAAAACCGAACCTTGTGGGACAGCGCTTTCTATGACTGTGCACCTTGATCGCTATGCCCCTGCACATATACATTGAGAATGGCCAATAAATGAATTCTGGATCCACGTTAGAAGTTTGCCTCCGATACCCATCACTCTTAACTTGTACAGGAGACGCTGGTACGGAACACTACCAAAGGCCTTTCGGAAATCCATGTAGGCCACATGCGCCGTATCTTTTCAAATAATGATCCAAGTTTCCTCCACGATATATTGCATGGCCTAACAGAAGGCCTCCTTGATTTCGTTCCACAAAAGACCTGTATATCCAATGCTGTTTCTTCTACTGTCACAAACTTTCTTCAAAATCAACTTAAAAATTACGGACGTGGTGTTAGGATCCGTCCATAAGTTCATTCTTGGTCAATTTAAGGATCACACAAATAAAGGATCCGTAAGGATTCGTCCATAAGTTCATTCTTGGTCAATTTAACGATCACACAAATTATTTAAATTAGCTTCAGAAATGAGGCTCGCCTGAAATCGGCGTAAGGGATCTCTAGCAATGAGCAATGCTCATTCTTCCAGATCTGTTGCTCACGTCTTCCGCCTTAATTCTTTCGCAAAATATAACAAAGACATTCCACCCTTATTCTATTGCAACAATTATTTCATTACAGAGGGTTTGGGCAAAGCAGAATTGTTAAATTATTTCTTTGTCAAACATTTTACCCAAGAAACAAATTCAATGCCTTCACTCTCTCTGACATTTCACGAGTTGCTCAGTTCCATTAATTTTGTTCCTATAAATATGCAGACACAGATAAGCTGACTTTATCATTCACACTCATTTGGAATAGCCAATATCCAAAATTCCCTTATTTAACACCTAAGAGATTTTCCCCATTTGCCGAGCAAATTATTCTCAGTTTTCCTCGAGATTGGTTTATTTCCGGATTATTGGAAAATCTCTATTATTATTCCTGTATTTAAATCTGGCTTACACTCGGATGTTCACAATTATCACGGTGTCCATAAAATGCCTTCTCTTGCTAAGATCCTTTAAAAACCAATTTCCTTACAAATTACAGATGTTCGCACAATTAATCAACTTCTTAGCTCTTCTCAACATGGCTTCCTACCCAATCGCTCTTGTGAAACATTTCACATGTCTTTTTAAATGTATTAAAATCGTTTCGTAAGGATCGTCTATCGGTGGTCGCTATCTATTTTGATCTTAGTGCCTCAAAGGAAACTCGTAGTTCAGTTATAAGCTTTTGAACATCGTTATCTCCTTGCTGATTTCATTACTTCATACCTTACTAATCGGAAACAAACGTTCCTAGTGGGGTCCTCAGTTTCATCTGAAATCCCTATTTTAAGCGGCACCCATCAAGGCACCGTGCTAAGTCCTCTTTTGTTTTTGCTTTCCATTGATTACGTTTCATCTGCAGATTAAATCTCTCAGGTCTTTATTTATGCAGACGATCTTAAGTGCTTATATTCCTTCTGTAAATCTACGGCTCGACGATGCCATGCATTATCTTCCTTACGAACTAAGATGTCTTCATAACCCATCCCTCAGTAAAATAATCGTCAAACAATTGGGTCGTATTTGTGCGATCATGTGAAACCACCTTCGTTTCAGTTGCTGATGATCTTCGTTAGAATCTCAATCTGAATACTGAGCTGTGCAGGCCTCCAATTTATCATTAATTCTCATGCCAACCAGAACCCCTAAGCGCAATATAGTGACTTCTTTTTACTTAATCCCTGGATCTCCAATTTTTCTTTCGTACTACGTTCAGAAGCAACCTACCACACAGTCATCTCCCCTTGCGAAGCAGTTTTGTTCCTCCTGCACCTTTTTAGGAAAATGATGATTTTCATAGCCTTTTTTGACAACGCTTGACTTTAACTATCATTTGGAAATATTAAACATCCCAATATTGCCCTCGGTCTTCACGGTTCTCCTCTCTTTTTAAGCTCCACAAACTGCGACAATCTCGTCAACCGTCGCATCTGCCGCACCTTAGGATGATTGTTTTTGTGTCCTTAACTTTCTCTCCTATGTCGACCCTACACGTACTGCTGAAGATCGTGTCGAGTTTCTCTGTCCCGTGGTTTCAGTAATCGACAATGAGAGTATCATCATCACATCTCTGGCACTTAGTCCATGATTTTCGCGACCCCTACGATCCTTTCCGCGCTTGACCCTAAGCGTACTGATGATGCAGCTGAAGGTTTTCTCTGTCTAGCATCTTTGACGGTAACGCTTATATTTAGTCGATACACATTGCCATCACACCTGTGGGGAGGAAAAATAGTTCCTGCCGTTACCTGATTTGAGGAGCATTTCAAACCCTAAAACTATCTGATCAGCATGTCAATCTTACCTCACGTGTATGTTTTTTTCCCACTAGCGAATTTTTTTCACCTTAAAAACCCACAAACCAATTCAATATAAACTTTTTTCCTTAAAAATGTCGAAGGAGATTTTTTTTACTGTCTGCGCTTTTTAGTTATTATTTGTCGTCGCTAGGTAGCTAACCTACTATCCATAACTTAACTGTACACGATTGCACATTCATTTTATTGTTCCCATGACAGTGCCCTTCCTGGTACTCAAATGAAAACATATATCGATCTTTTGCATCGAATGACTTTGTCTGGCTTTGTATCGTATAAAGGAAGGTCTTTACGTATGAATTTCCCCTGCGAAAGCATTATTGTGCATTGGACAAGAGGTTGTGGGTTTCGAAATAAATAATCAACTCCTTTTTAATTACTTTCGCCATAATCTTGCAGCAGATAGATGTCAGACTTACGGGCATGTAGTTGGCCGCAATTGCAAGACGACCGCGTTTGTAAAACTGTGTTGTGTGGGCAGTTTTCCAGACTGTGGGAAGAATTCCAGTATCTAACGATTTCTGGCACAGAAGGGATGGCGGTTGGCCAACTCTCGAGCGAATTCGAAGAGCAGCTTCACTGGAATGCCATTTAGGATGGTAGCTTAACATATCTTCAAGTTTTTTGGTTCTTACGCAATTGCCTCGTCTCAAAATAGAATATCCTTAATACTTGGCACTCCCATGGCATCATAACTAGGTGGAATGAAAACAGATTCTCTGGTGAAAACCGACTGAAAGAACTGAGAAAATGCTCATATATTCTTTTACTTTCCGATATTTCCAAACCGTCGTCGTTCCCCATAATGGGAATCAGGTTCCGGTTGCATGTGCCCTTTCTTAAGTAGTTGTAGAGCAGTTTGAGATTTTCAACTGCCCAGCGGAGTAAATGATGTTCGAAATCCCGCCTCCTTTTAAAGATCAAGCCCTTTACCTTGTTTCTTTGAACTCTGTATGCCTTTCATGTTCCGCAATACTTCTTCCTTTCTTGGTTATCTCTGGTTTTACATCTCGTGTTAAGCACTGTGGTCAGTTGAGTATCTTAGGCTTTGATACCGGACATTGCCACTGCATAAGATCCAACAGTCAACTCTCAAATAAATTATCTAGAAAACGAAGAATTGCTCAGATGATAGGGTGGGTGTAAATGAGAGGACAACCAGCACCAAAGTCATCAGCACGGGCCTATTGGTTTAAACTGAAATTAGCTATAATGAAAGTTGAGTCGAAATTTAGGGAGTGAGTCCATGATTCTGTAATGCGCAAGAAATCTGGATCAAACTCAAAAGCTATAGTTCCTAGCTGGGTCATCGTTTGCATGACCAATCTCGCATTAAGGGAAACTATACTGAGCGTAGTCCTGCGAAGTAGGCTACACTTATCATTGTTACTAAAAGGGAGGAGTTTGTGGTGGCGGTGAACAAGTTAACTGTAGGCATGAATTAATAGGCGGAAAGCAAAACTTTTGTAGTCTATAATTTGTGGAAATGTTATTAATAACCTTATTTGGATTTTGTAGGAAAATATATTTGGGTGGTATTTGGGGTTAAGAAGACAATTAAGGGGGTTAAATATGTTCAAGGGCTTAAAAATAGAACGTTGAGGAAGGTTAGCCGAAGATGCGAGGAGACATCAGTTCAGTTCGGTTCAGTTTATTTAAGGGATATATAGGTTGGCACCTTTAAACTCCCTATTTGTTACATGCAGTGGAAGTATGTCAAAACTTGCAAGTGAAATCTCCAAAACTGTACAGACAGATGAACGAGTTCGTACGTCTGTAGTATTGAGAGACAAGTGTACGCACTATTGGCCGTAATATAGTAGGTGTGGTAAGCACACGACGAAAAAAGAAACGTAGAATGAGTTCTGGACTACAGACAGTATGATGAATTTCAGTAAGGAATGTGCACCGAAGGGCAGACATTCATAAATTTGTATAAGGAAACGTTGCCTTAATATTTTTGTAGTATTATAAGCAAAAATAATCGCGCCAGGATGACAGCAGTCGGAAGGCATCCTGATGGATGATGCAATACTGATCCGGTTTCTCTTTAAAAGCTTCAACCGATGCAGACAACAATAGCCTCTGGCAACGCATTCAAGCTTCAAACACTCTGTTGGAAAAGAATAACTTCTGTTTGTCCAGCCTGACATCTTTCACACACAGCTTGAGTGGGTAACCTAGTAGGTTGGTTGTGATTGCTAGCTCGAAGATATCTCCTGGTATTAGGCAGCATTCATGACTGCATAGGATACTGAAAATTTTATAAGGTCACCCCATAGTTGCCAGTAACTTAAAAGAAAACGTCGAGATTAGCTTATCAGATTTCGTACGGTAGTGATTCCTGTCCTGTTACGAGTTTTTTGCACGCCATTGAACTTTTTCGAGGAGTCCGTGGTCCTTAGAAGTGCAGGGTTCCCACGCTTGGATGAAAAACGCCAGCTGCGGCCCCAAAAAGTTCAAAAGATCTTTAAGAAGCAGTCTTCGTTGAAGGAGAAAAACGTACGTTTGACGAGGTATAAGACTGACATAGCCGACTTTGCCACCTTTAAGCAGTGGGGCGACAGTTTGTAGTGAATTCGTGATCCTTACGCCCAAGTCTTTCTCGGCGTACACCTCTTACAATGGTATGCTGTTCAGGCAGTAGACCATGCTGTTCGGTGAGCTGGTTCTGCCGATTCTTACGGAGTTATACTTTTTCATTTGAAACGGCATACTCCAGTCAGTTGACCATTGATCAAGTCAAATTAACTTTGTCTGCAAATGTTCTTCGTCGCCTTCATGTCGGAGGACAATCCAGATCCTGATATCCTTGACAAAGATGGCAACATTGTAATCTACTTCCTTGACGCAGTCATTGGCGTATATAATGAACAGAGCATGGCTAAGAATTGAGCCTCGGGGAGCACGACTCTCAACCTCAAGCTTCACCGACTGTAGGTTACTGAAATGGAAAGTTTGCAGGCGATAATGAATCATGCTATTGAACGCTTTCTTGTAATCGATATAGACTGCATGAACTGTGTTTCATCGATCTTTTCTAGTTCACCGTAAATGTCAAAGATTGTTGGCTATTGTTTTAAAAATGGCAAATCGTTCTGGATCGGATATGCCTAGCATATTACTCATTTCGGATGTTAATATGGCTGCTCACATAGTGCAGCAATTATCCACTTTGTATTTATTTATACCGCGATACTAAGTTTGTAATGACGGGGCTCTCTGGTCCTTGAATATAAAATTTATTTAGTTATTAATCCACTGCTTTTGTCCAACGTTCTAAACAGTAGAGCAAGTTTGCCACACAGGAGCTGCCTCTACGGAAACCATGTTGTAAATTGGAAAACAGGTTGATTTGCTCAAGGAACTGCATTATTTGTTGCCTAATTATTCCTTGGTCTGAATTTTCCAGCAAACGAAGTAAGGCTGAATGGCCTGTGGATGGTTGCGGACACCCGGCTGCCGCCCTTATACAGTGATGTTATCTGCGCATATTTCCAATCGGCTGGAAGACATCCAGCCTCGAAGGATGCATGGAGAAGCAAAGAGAGTGGTTTTTTTTAACTCACAGGCAAGTTCCTTCAATAGTTTCGCCGGTTCCTCATTTGAACCTGACGATTTGGATTCCTTTAGCTCTCGCAGCTCCTTTAGGACAAACACTTCGGTTAAATGAATGGTCTCAATTATCAGAGCCTCCTCGAAATCCCTCATGGGAGGGTTAAATTCTGTTTCCATAGTGAAAAGAAGACCGAAAAAATTCTGAAAGATGATCAGCTTTCGCTCCGTCTTTAGTGATGTTAACCCCTCAGCAGTCCTTAAAAGGGGTAGTGAATCTTTGTTTCGCGTTTTCTTTCTACTGCATAAAATTTTCGGGTTTTCTGCGGCATGGTTAAGCAGATCCACTTCTATTTCCTGTCTTGTTTTGAGAATAAGGTCCTTGACTCGATTACTTTGAAGTTTGTATGCTCTTATGGATGTGGGACTACCATCTGTAAGTAATTTCTTCCACAGTCTGCGCTTTTTGTTTACTTCAATTTTAAAGTCCTATGTAATTCATCGAGTTCTGTCTGTCAACCTTAATCATGAAAGGGTACAGTGGTTTGCAATTAGCCTGTGCATTATTCATTGGAACTGTTCCCAGTTCTCGTTTAAGTTTACAGACAATACAGATTTCCATTCAAAGTGTGTGATTTCAGATTGCATATGACCAAATCACAGGGTCAAATGATTCTACTGACTGCCGTGAGTCTATCGGGTATTGAAAAGAGTGAGTATTCCCATAGCGAACGACATGGTCACTTTTTCCAAGAGGGGGTGGAGATGAAACCTCGTCAATGCTGTCCTGTGATTTTGTGTGGACAAGATCAAGGTACTTGGCCTGTTGGCCGTCGTGCCCTGGCTGGAAATGTGACAAATTTAGTGAGAAATAGCGTTATGTTTAAAAGGTGACCATTGTCCAAAAAACATTTTAAAATTGAATAAATTGTTTTGAATGAATAGTTTGAATGAATGTATGAATTATAAGTTTAAACTATTTACAGAGTCCGATGAGCTGTTCGGTTGGGAAAATTGTAGCTGCCGAAGACTTCGAGGTTGGCACACACACGGGCAATTAACACACTTGTAGTCGTTATTAGTTGGTGCGCTTAATGAACAGGGTCTCTAAGCACCATGCTGATTGCTTAAACGCAGCGGTCATTAGAAGAATCGACAGATTTGTGAGAACTGGGTTCTACTGATAAAAAGGATGTAAATGCATGAAAGAGTACGATAGAAAATAAGGAAGGGAGCGTTAGATGTAGATATGTCCCGTATGGAGAAGACGGAATTCTGCCATTTTCTATAGATAACCGGTGGGGAAAGCAACGCTGTGGACAACTGCAGGGTTGGGACAAAGGGATTCTGACATTGCGCTGAGGACGACGATATGATATGCAGCGACGATAACCGTGGGGACGTGGGTCAGCGTTTGAGAGTGGAAGGCGGCACCGGCATCTTCACCGACATTCGATCACTCCGAACTCATCCTGAGTATGCGCCAAAAGTCAGTCTTCAATCCACTTAAATAACCTATTCAGTCTCTTGGTGCGTTAAAAAATTGCAGAGGAAATTGTTTGCATATATGTTAGATGCTGGAAACCTAGCAGGTTTCCTAACCGTAATAACTGTATTTATGTTGGAATTTAGATTTATGACAGACAAACATTTGCCTGGAAATGATTAGCTTTATTAACTCGTACGGCCAGAACAGGTGGGATTGGCCTAGAATGAGAATGAAGTGATCTTGGCCGAGTTTTTTAAACTAACTCACTATTCTGTGCCCACAATGCCTCACCTTTTCCATGGACCGGGTGATCTTCGTAAGATTGACAGAAAACCTACTGAATCCTTATTGACCTCCATTGCATAAAGTGGTCACTTATTCCGAAAAATGGACCGATGCTACCTTTATCTTATGCCTAAATGCTCACGCCAGATTCAGTTATACTATCAATCAAGCCCTATGACGTTCCGGTAAGTCTTTCTTCATTCAGTTGCCAGTTTTCTTATTCAGCAAGGATTTAGTTTTAGAAAGCTTTTTAACACACGAACATCTAGGCTGCCTTCAAGCAATATGGCTGTTGATTTTCCTTATCTGTTAACTTGCAAGACCCCTCTTAAATGTAAGATTAATTAATTTGAAAGCACGTTTAAAACCATTTGGTTAGTTTTATAATGTTCTTCACCCCTCTCACTGTATCAATATGCCTCAACATCTTTCTACGACTTCTCATATTTTGGGGTTCATAAAATAACATCAAACCATGAGGATTTTGCCAGAGTTGTTTTCCTTACCACAGTATATCTGCAGTTATTCATAAAATCTCCACAATTCACAGACACCAGCGTTTTCAATTTTCATCTCGCACTTTTTCATAGCAGTTAACTTTTCAACCACCAGCTCGATCTATTTTATACAAAATATTGTACGCAACCTGCGTTATAAAAATACGCTTAGTTTATTTACCCTAAGCGCATGATCTATCATGTAAACGATGACTCCTCTGAAAACCGTGGCTAAAGACTACTTCAACTTAAAGCGAAACGATTGTGCCTTGTGAACGTGGTTGGGGCTCTCTCCTTTATATTACAACCACTCTCGTGCATGCACCTTATTATATAAGCGTGTCATTCGCTTCCAAATCTATTTGTTTCATTTCATTTGCAAATAATCCTCCCTTTTATCTTGGCCATAAGAACAAGCTCTGCGAACGCTATGAAAAGGTTCTAGATATCTCATTTGACATTAATTTAATCGTGGATGATTTAAATGTGCAACACATTGACTGGAATACATATTCTTACTTTCGTACCCTTCAGATCTTATTGAAACTATTCATTTGTTCAAAAGTATCTCAGCTAGCTTACACAGCGAACTGGAACGATAGTATCTTTGATTTAAACTTTATATATGGCACTCAAATTATACTAACGAATTTCAATCGTACTTCGCTGCTGTATTTCAGGTTCCTTTTCTGTACTGCCATTGCTACAACGACAGTATCATTATTTATTTTCTACCCCTGGTCACATCTTTTTCCACGACCTATTGCAGTGGTTACAAGAAGATATCCCAGTCTGCATTATACTGAAGCTCTTTTAAATTTAATGCTGTTTCTTCTTTTATATTACACTCTCTTTCGAACAGACTAAATTTGTTACGAAAGAAGCTTCAGCATTCATCCATAAGTTCCAGAGAGGTTCAGTTAAAAAAATATTGGACATCAGACAAACATGTGTTAGTCCAAAACATTTTATAGCTCTTAGTTATGCAAGTCCTTCCCAAATTTATAGCAAACTGTTTCGGTCTCATATCCTCTTCTAAGCTCTACTAAGTCATTTTTGTGCAAGCATTAATATTTCAATCGTTTTACTGCAGACGGGTCGATCAAAATGGGAATGTTAAATCTATTCTTTATCGAACATTTTTCTCTGAAACTGATTCGACCCCGTCCATTCATCAGTCATCTGATGCATTTGTAGCCACCATTATTCTCCCACCTACGGCATTCAGAAGCAGATAAGCAACCTCAGTAAGTAATATCTAGCGGGAGCTTAAAAAATTTCAAACTCCCATACTAAAGAGCTTAGGTGATTTCGCCCTCCCTTTAGCAGCTTGTTCTCAGGTCTTATCGGTAAGTATTTGTTTTCTTTTTCTTGTAAAACTTACATTATAATGAATGGAGGCAAATGTTTAAATTTCAGGTGTATAAATATGCAGGGAAAAAGAAGTATGTTCGTTTGTCGGAAAAATCGTGTTATTTGTCTGATCATATGAATTCGTACGTTATTCCATCGTCAGAGACAAAAGCAGCAATGGAATATCCATTAAGTATCGAGGTTATGACCAGATCAAAAATCAGGGAATTCTATCCCGAGATGAATGAATACGACTCTGTATATCGGCACCGGATCTAAACATCAACCGATGTAGTTCGAATCTGATTCGATTCAGTCCAGTCTCGGTTTGTCTTATCTCCTGTACGAGCACTTATCTTGGTGGCTGTAAACCGTAATTTGTTATCCGTTTCATATGTGTGGGCATTCATTTTGGTAATTTGCCACTCCATCGCACAGTAGGCTACTGTTCGTTTACGCGCTATTCAGTCAAGCCTGGGTAAGTAAAAGAACAGTTTTGGCACAAAATACGATATATTACACCGGATTGTCACCCTGAGTTTAATCTGTTTTTGATTTACAGTACCCTGCGCCGTATTGTAGCTTTCAGCTGGTGTACAATCCTTACATCTTATTCTGTAATAATGCACTCCGTTGTCTCTTAAGTCTCCTTGATATACATGAGAGCCTTTCCTATTATCGGTTCTATCACCAGTTGAATCCCCGGGGATAAACACGCAGATACTGCTTATAAACGCATAATTGGTTGAGAATGTATCAGTCTTCATGACTAGCTGCTACTTTGAAAGAAGGATAGCGAGCGTCTTAGATGTTAATCTGATTATCCATGAGCTCTGGAAAATGAGATGCCAGGTTACATTTAACAGGAGAGGCTCCTTAGTGACCGGACTGGTCATTAGAATCTCGTCATTGTAACCACAGTCATGATGTGAAACTCTAACAGCAACATTAACAATACATGGAAGGCCTAATCTGTATAGACTAGTCCAAAAGGGCATGAAAAAGCAAATTCTGGTAAACTAAAGACAGTCATAGGAATAGTCTTACGCACGTCCACAGAAGAGGTGGCAGGGCGGTGGGAAGCTCGGAAGAAATCACTCAGAGAAAGCAATGGTACTGAAAAGAGCCCATAGGATGATTCGCCCATGGTGTTGAACCCTGTGGACTAGAGATTTATCTGGACTGCTAGTTACTCAAACAATCCCCGATTGCAACCTGCTATTTTTCCATAAGATATGTGACTATATGGAATCGGCTCCCTAATACTATTTGAAAAAATCATACCCTAGCTTAATTTAAAAGAAAAATCGAAAAAATTGTTTCGCATAACAATTCAAATGTATATTCTTAAATAAAATAGGACCCGTTTCAAGCCAGTTCTTTAACATTGAACTTGGACAGAAAGGGATTTGAAGACACTAACCACGGGAAAACATCAAGTTCTAAATCTGAAAAATTAAATATGGTATGAATACAGTAAGTATATAAACATACGATTGTAGTATATACCATAATTATAAACATTTCCCGCCATAGCCATGAGTTGGCCAATCTGACAAAAAGCAATTCGAGCGACAGATAGTAACATACCTTCAATAAAACTATCGCAATCTGTTGAAACAGCGGTATTAAAATATAAACTAGCAACACCTCTAAATATGATTTGAACATCACACTTACATAAGCGGTACCATAAAATGATACTTGCTCTATTTGATATCCTTTTCAAATCCATGACTTGGTTCAGCAGACATCAACAGTTATTTCAGCAATCACCCAGACAGCAGCGATTACTTCAGCAAAATTACTAAAAAACTGAGGGTCTACACTCTCAATAAGACTTAGAGATTAGCCGTCCATAGTGCTCTAGCTTTATTGTCTGATCTGGATCAGTCAATAACCAATACCATCTTACCAAAAACAATATGATGACTGTTTGATAGCGTTGGAATTATGTTGCAATTGAATGGTTCATGTTCCTAATCCAGTACCACCTTTTTTAGAGATCAGTCCAACTAAGCCTAATTACCAGACCGAAACACGCAACCGAACAACGCACCTGCATCTGATTGGATGTCCTTCGAAGTGACCGCAGTTGAATCTACCTCTTTCGAATGAACACCCAAAAATTCATAAATGACAGATTATTCTCAATCCAAAAAATCTTGAGATTAAGCATTAATTCCTATACTGTATATCTATTTTATTTCATATTTTACGATTACTATACCTTTGAAGACAGGCTTTTTTTACTTAAAACAAACTCCCCACTTCACACATTATTGACTTAGCCCAGAGCCCAAACAAAGCTAAAATGGCTGCAGAAAGAAGGAGTTTGCTTAAGGTATTTTCCTATGTTTTTAAGCGATTAACGGCGCCCAAGAGGTGCTATCTGAATAAACATTATTTTATTTTGTGAACTTTATTTTTGTTAAAGTAAGAGGAGTATGATCAATACGGTCGAACGGAGAAAAATGAAAAGGTCCAATCATGGCGTTGGCGTCCAGAGAGGAGTACTGATTGGATTAACATGAGTAATTTATAACTCTTGCGGAAAGGGTTACTCTTCTCTCCTAAAGACAGAGCTGTGCATAATTGATCAGATTATTGAAGGCTGTGAAACATCAGGACTAAAAACTAAATGGTAACGTCATCTTACTCCAAGGACCACATGGTGAAACTTGAAGATGACAACTTGCAGGAAAAACAACGCCTGGTTGGAAACCAATGTTGACCAGGGAACGCCTGCTTCACATGGTATGAATGGCGGGGTTGTCGCAGAGGTCGGCGTTTTGATCTTACACCTAGAAGTTATTCTACAAAGGTTGGAAGGAGAAGGACAGAAGAAACTATCAAACTTCATTAATAAGCCGACTTTATTCCAATTGGGGGCGATTTTCCCCCTCATCTCCAGGATGGGGCAAAAAAGTCTTGCAATTATCAAATACCTCATCATTCGCTAATGAACGATAACATTGATGGTTCGAAACTATATTGCCTTCAACAATTTTCCCCTGCAGCTTGGCATAGAGACATCACTCGGTGAGTTCCATTAGAAGCCTGCGTCGTGAAATAGTATGGGGTTATAAGTGGTGCGATCAACCTATGCGACCTACCAACCAGCTGTATGACCTTGGCCGGACCAAAGTTGATCCTCCGGCAGAAAAATGTGGTGCCGGTTGTTCTACACCAATACTTTTCAATGATGCCAGAAATAGTTTCATTGATAAGCGTCCGGAGGATTTTATCGATGCTTTTCTGAACGGACATTTATGCGTTACACGTCGGTAAACTACGTAATACTTATCTAAGCTAGGGAACTGACGCATCCTAGGGCTAGGCTCTTGTTCATTTGCACAGTCTGCGCGAATGCCTCCTTTTCGCCTCTTACATTTTTGATGAGAGGCACACATTGATAGGATGCCTGTGGGAGTTTTCATCTTTGACATTACTTGAAAGAAAGGCAATAGATCCATCTGACGCTTTCTGGTTGCTCTCTTGTGCGTTGCATGTCTGTTCAACGTTTGCTTAAATCTAGGTTGTCAGTTTACCTGGAGACATAAAGTTAGGAATTAATTTCTTGTTATCCTTTGTTACTTAAAATCACTGTTGTATAAGTTAGTAAGTTAGTAATTATAAATCTTATACTAATAAAAATACAGGAAGTCAATTTTACCTACCTTTGCACCTAGGTTACACCGTTTTTCTGGACGATCCTAGAAGATATCATTTGCCTCAAGTTACGGGTAAATCCAGGCAGCCGTTTCCCTCGAGGCGCAAGGGGGACGATGCCAGCCTCCTTTTACACACTCTTTTGTCCCCTTTTTCCAGGCATCCTTTAGACAGCTGCCTACCAGCGTGGACCTCACATTTCTGAGGTGTACAAATGGCTGCGTGGGTGTTAAAACTTCAATTACCATCGCCAACCAATCACTTCAGCTAGTTTTTGCACCACTTTTAGCAGTGAGTGCCACGTTTTACGAAGAAGCCGCCTGACTGTACTCCGGTAAGTTTCGGAAGAAAACGAGTGCAAACTTCATAAGCGAAGCGACCCATAGTACAGCATCCAGCAGGTCAACGATGCTTTGAACATTGTATATCACTACATGGTCGCATACTTATAAAAGAATATTTAATGTAAACATCTGCTGTATGGCACAAACCGCACGCAGGACCGTGGACCAACCAAACCGCAAACAGGCGTAAGTAGCAACAAGAAATGCCTTCAAGTACTCCTGGGCTATACGCCATGCAGGACAAAAAAACGCTGCCGCGTACGATGAGATCCTGAAGTTCCATCCCGCTACATCGGCCTAGCTACATCAGCCACGAACTCAACTAAGTAAATATTTACCATACTGACGGCACATGTACTAGCTACAAGCCCAGACACGATTGTTTTGCCTATCTTTTGCCACAGTGATGCAACCGCGAGGGATTTGGCTCATCAGCTTTCTCTGTGTTTTTTCTAGTATTTGAATTCCATTTTAAATCCTGATTTGTCTAATCTCCGATGGCACTAATAGGTGAACTTGGAGCATATCCTTCGAAACAAGCCTTCTCAGACTCACTCCGAACATTTTTGTGAATATTTGAGCTGAAATCTATCAGTTACTATGGAATAACCGCAAAATGGTCACAAGCTACCAACAGGCAGTCTGTATAATAAACGCCGTAAATAATTACGTCAGATAAAAGATATGCAGTTAAGACTGCCCATTGGCGGTCCAGAATTATCTGATTCCCTTATCCTAAAATTTTCTATTATTATTTTCATTAATTTTCTTGACTTAGTATATTTTTAGGACAAAAATGATTTTCTCACTTTCAAATATTCTTATAAATACAGCAAAATACCAATCAAATGCAGCTTCTCTTTAAAATACTCTCGCGAAAGGATATGCAAATCAGGGAAATATTTTTTTTGAAATTATTAAGTGAAGGACATGGAGTTAAGTCACAGGGACATGACTTTTAGGGTCGGACCCGAAATGTCAATGAACAGTTGGGTCGAAGACAATCAACCCTTGTGGAATAACCATGTAATGCCGATTCTACAAACAAGTAGTATTACAAAGAGTATGAATCTTATTTGGCAAAAAGCAGTATACCGTACTTCCAACATACTTAAAAGCTAAAGACACAGACACGTGTTTTGCCGATGTTTCTGTTGCTGTGTGACGCAACAATGAGGGGTTCGGCTACTCTGTGGGTCCCCCAGCGTTCTCTATGCGGTTTCTGGTATATGGACTCCAGAGTATAATCAAGGAAATGATTTCTGAAATTATTAAGTGCAGGACATAGATTTAAGTGACAGGAACATGACTTTTTAGGGTCGGACCCGAAATTTCAATGAACAATTGGGTCGAAGACAATCAACCGCTGTGGAATAACCACCTAAATCTAGCTAGTACCTGTGTCGGAAGCATGGTGTAACGTCTTTGCCATATAAGATATGCAATTGCTGAACGCCAAGTTCCTAAAAAATGATGCATTTTGCGAAGCTGAAATACCTAGACGCACTGCGACCTGGTAAGTTTTTAGCTGGCGTTTGCAAAGTAGCCAATCCATGAGCTGCATTCATTTTCCTTCGCGCCGATTGGCTGTATCCCGAACGAAAGGGTGCCGAGATCAAAATAATTTACTTTAACATTTCAAGCCAATAAGGGGAAAGCAGTTCATATCCGATTACACTGGTCCTCAGTGGATAGCAAAATTGTCATCAAACTGTCGCTTATCTATCCCAACTTTCCTGTATACTGTAAACATGACATCACTCAAAAGCGCAGTTAGCATTAACATTCTTAATTAACCTAATAATAACTCTAACTGGCGCATTGTATAATACTGCAGCCAAGTGCAGTTGAAACAGCCACAAACATGTCCTCTATTCGGCCACAAGCTCCAAAAACAAGCGATTGCTGATAAGATGCAGGTCCGGGAGCTTCCCTTAGCCACCGGAGATTCCCGACACGACAACTCCACGGGCAAACGGATCCCAAATCCTTCGGAAAACTGGCCAAACGTATCTCTCATTCTTCCTATGAATTGATAGAGCATCTACAGATAAGTAAACAACTACCCGATGTCCTCTAGTGTGTGCCTGGTGCCCCTAGAACGGGCCAGTAGATGCAAGTCGGACCACCATGGGGTCCAGATCAGAGCATAACCAGCGTTATGAGGGATGTACAGGCCATAATAATTGCTGTACATTGCTGGTGTGGTGGCATTTCAGGTCAAAGACTCGTGCCTCACCAGCCAACTACGCCCAATATCGCCTTCTGTCTTCTAGAATTTTCTTGATACCGGGTGCAGGTGGGTGAGGGAAGAGAGAGGGCAATAGATACAGCGCAAGTCACCCCTGCTGGGCGGACACACGGTGGACATCGTCGGAAAAAACGGTCGAACTGTCAGTACTTATTGTACCTTTTAGTTGATAAACAGGCCATACATTGACATATTCTCCATAGCATGTGTCTCAGCACCGCTACCTTCCTGCCCTGTATCCAGCAGTACTCACGTATCTATCCATACGTCAGGCACAAGCAACTTCATTATTTCAAAAGACGGTTACAGTAAAAATTTTGCTTTTGCCAGCACGAGGACCTTATTCGGAGCACCTTGGAAAATGGTTGTGATCGCATATATTGGTCTGCAAAGTATCTAATTATTTAGCTTTTGAAACGGGCAAGTTATTATACAACGTTTTTTAATTGATTTTAGACATATTTATTGTTGACTTTTATTGTGGACGTTCAATTTTCCCGTTAGCGAGTTTCGATGTTTGGGTGCATCTAAAAATATTACGCAAAAGACCATCTCCATTAGAATGAATATTCGAAAGCTAACTATTTTGGTGAATGCTTTCAAGAACTCTCTTAATTTGAATGTTTTGATAAACATGTAGAATGGAATCTAAATTTATTGCCAATGGATTGCAAACAGTGAAAATTTTGAAATAATCACCGGTATTTCAGGGGCGATCTTAAACTTATTGTAAGCTGATACCAGAAATATTAATAAATAACCTCGACGAAAGATTAGTACTCTTAATGTCCACAAAATGGTATGCTTACACTATCACCTGAAAGTTAAATTTAACTTTATCCGGCGCAGTGATTTTTCATGTTTTCAGAACTTTTTTTTCAATAAAAAAGTTAGTATTTCTCAACAAAGTAATAATAATTTTCATATTCCCTTTCCGTTTTAATTTGCATAGTGTTGTTCACTAACCTGCCAAAAGTTTTGGAACATACGTTGATGCAGGTTTGTTAATGATTATCAATCTTTTCGTAAATTTCGGCATTTTGCATCTGTTGGGTCAACTGTACGTTTAGAATTTCTGAAGTCATATTTGACTGTGCCAGCGGGACTATCATCGTCCTGCCGGGCGACGCCTTCGCATTTTTATATGACGACTCAATGGAAAAAAGGTGCCATTGATGTGTCAAAACCATACATGTTCCTCGCCTTTTTCCCCTATTTCGCATAATGTTTTAGAGCATTGAATATAACGTCGACGTGCTTGTTCACAACTCTGTTTAGGCGTGCTGAAAAGCAGTAAAATAATATAATATAAAATAATAATAATATAAAATATATCTACAGTTCGCGTAAGGATAAAAGACGCAGTTGAGTCAGGCTTCTGTCAGTAGAGAACATGCGTGCGGAGGCGTTCGTGCATCAAGCAATGCGGCGCGGAAAGGTATCTGCACAAAAAAGTGTGCTGTGTGATCGATTAACCAATCACAGCAATACGCACAGTCCCTGCATACTTACATGGCGGGATTTCAAGTCCGACGTAGGATCAGTCAGACGCTAACTTGACTATGGAATTCGAATTACGACTGACACTTCATCGTAATCAAGTTATTGCAGTTCGGCGAGCAGATGTCGCCAGTTAATTTAATCAACCCAAACAGGTTATATACAAGCTACGAAATTAAGTCCTACTTTATGAATAGAATGGTTTATCATGTCACCTTTACATCTAATACTAGTCGCCAGTATGAATTTTATGCATAGTACTCGTTCTAGCTGACGGATTTCTGCGCAAATATTCTTATCAACTTTCAAACTGAGCATATACAGCTTAAATGCCACTGATTTGCTCGAACATAATAAGTAATTTCTGAGAAAATGAAAAATCATTAATATAAAACCTAGCTTATCTATCAGAAAGTACACCTGGAACACTGGGGGCTCTCTGATTATCCGAACTCCTTCCAGCGATGTCTTCCAGCTGCAGAATATCGGTGAAACACGTGTCTAGGCATTTCCTTAGTATTTGTAACCTATATAAGTAGCACAACCATAGGTGGAACGTAATAAATGCATGAAGTGGCGGGCTCTAGGCAAATGCCTGTATATTTAGTAGGTTTTCAACATTTTGGCAAGTGCGTCCTATCAAAGTTTACATGTGAATTCCCGATGGGGCACTTTTTGTCAGTCGGTATAGTGGTGGTCAATTTGACAATAATGAGCGATCTGGCTATTAATTGACAGGCATTTCGCCGGAGCACCCCAATGCCGGCTCGAACACACTGCTTATTCGACCTGGTAAAAAACTTTCATCAACCAGAATTGTAGTGGCAAACGAATTTATTTATTATTTTCCAGGATTGACCAGCAGGGATGATAACGCATATTTCTGAATCCTGATAATCCAAAATTGCGGATAATTAGAATATGGAAATTACAATATATTGATATATAAGCTAGTTTAAAACCAGTGGTATTAAAAATATTCTTATGAAGGAATTTCCATTCACACAGCATCGTGTGCGTTCGTTCATTGCTACATGCAAACATAGCCTTTACCTTCTTTAGTAAGGCTGGTTATTTAAATGTCTGTATCCCCTGACGATGTACGTTTAGCCCTAACAAGGCCATAGGATAGTGACCCGAAAGCCTGCTTTGAGCTTCGATTTATTCGGTGGCTCTCATTATAAATCTCGACCAATGTAGTCATTTACAGGTTTCAAACGGAAGGATCCAGAATCTGGTTTCTCAAACGCAGATAATCATTGTGACACCCAGATACCAGCATGCAAAAGGAACCGAATCCAGCCTACTCAACCAATTTTAGGGCATCGGCTTCTAACTTAAAGCTACGAGAATTCGCCTAGTAAATAAATGTTGCGCCAAATTTGCTTGTCAGGTATCTTCGTGTCCCGTAATGCTCTCCAGGCGCGTCTCATGCTCGGAGTTACTGTACACAATTTAGGTTTCAAATAAAAGTTTCCTTCGTTTCACACGTTTACCGAGGCATCGCTAGATTGGGTGCCATAAATGAAGCTGCGACATTTTAAGACCACTGCATCAGGATAAGCTGACGTGATTCAACGGGTGGCGCCCCTCTTAAATGTCAGTCATTAAGGATAACTTTGTTTACGTATCTGGTGTTTGTTTTCCAGGAAACCTACCTGATTGCCTGCCTTACCTACTGGAGACGTACTGAATTGTTAGACCAGAAGCGCTAACTGATAGGTACAACAGTGGAGCTCAAGGTAATGCAGTAGGGTGGCAAATATTACAAAATAAATGTGTTGCATAGACTGTGTACGTTGTTCTCCTCCGGACAAACGGGTTATGGTGTCATTGGACTGAATTCCAAGGGAACTTAGGGTCAGGATTCAGAAACACACATGCCCACATGTCAGTTTGACCGTCGTTATCCGACGATGTCCACCGCATGTTCCAGAGAAGGGTGGTGCAGGGAAGGTGACTTGTATGCAAATGACTTTTTAAAGTGATAGTAGACTCGCGTTGCATCTAACGCACTCTCTCTCTCTTCTCTTACCCGCCTGTGCCCGGTGTCAAGATAGAGTCAAGAAGAACGGAGGCGGCGTCAGTCACATGTTAATCATATCCCGCCATAGACATAAATGGTAACAGTGGGTGCTGTGGCATGAGCCAGCACCTGCGCGCATCTTCCATGTTCGGCTTTTGTTATGGGAGCTCGTCCCAAATAAAAATAATGCCTGCCGTACCCTGATTTGACCCCCTTTTGGTCCAGTGCATCTACAAAAACATACACTGGCTAGATCAACCGTCGTTTTCGACGATGTCCTCCGTATGCCCTCACAACATGGTGATGCAGGTACGATGATTTTCACTAGATTACAGGGAGAATCGACTTGTGCTGCGTCTACCACATTCTCTGTTCCACTCCTCGCCTGGAACCTGTGTCAAGATAGAGTCAATAAGACCGCAGATGAGAGAGGGCGCATACCCACGCACTGTGGTCCAATACAAAACAAGAATACAACAACAGAAGAGAGGGGTGGCTCTGATCCCAGATGATTTTTTCTTCCATTCTCATCGAAGAGGACGGCATCGACACACGATAATTCGACAGTCGATTTCAACGATGTCCACCATATGCCCCACGTAAGGGTGGTGCAGGGACGGTGACTTGCGCGTGATTTAGTTTAAAGTGATAGCAGACTTGCGCTGCATCTACCGCACTCTCTCCTTACCCACTTGAGCCCGGTGTCATGACAGAGTCAAGAAGACCGGGGATGGGAGAGGGCGCAGGTGGCCGGCGCGGCCGGAGCCGCTCTGGAGCGTACCACCACACCTGGCTTGGGTCCCACGGAGTGGGAGTGCCATAAAGGCCACATTAAGAAGGAACCATTGCAGCCTGACTCTCAGTCCACCATTTAGCCACTCCACACAAAACACACTTTGGGCTGACCACGTGGTCCGATTTATCCCGTCAGTTGGCAACCTTCCAAGCCACGGCTTTTAGCGCACCGTGATAGTTTTAAGCGCGTCAGATTTTTTATAGTGAGGAAAAATGCGCTGAACCATCGACCTCACTCTCTCCCCCACCCCCACAATCAGATCACCGTCCGAAGCAACTATGAAGATGTTACTCAATAGGACGTCGAATTTTAACGGTAATTATGATGCAGGACAAATGGATTATTTAGATAACACCGGTGCGAAAAATCCTTGGATGGTGGGCAACTCAGTCTGGACAGCCGGGCTGCCAGTAAAACACTCATTTTAAACCGTAGGACAAACATGGCGTTTCAAGATAGCGTAAATTGTGAAAAGCTACATTAGAAGGGAGCCGTTAGATGCTTCTGATATTGGCAATTAGATCGATCTCGATAACGAAACGCCCAGATTCATTACCGTCCCCAATTTCGGAGGCGTTTGTTCTCGTGCAGCTGAGGCCCATGTTCGCTTCTCCATTACTGTCTTTCTATACGGAGAGAGCAAGGACAAACTGCCTCTACTACTACTACTACTACTACTACTACTACTACTACTACTACTACTACTACTACTACTGGATGCCTGATGGCAATTTTCCGACCCATTGCCATTCGCATATAAGGCCAGATGTCGTACCCTAGATGCTGTAGCTCTTGTGGTCCGTTCTGTTGTAAGAGAGTTAAAAAGTGTTGCCATGCGTTCGCATGTGCATTTCTTTACTTTTCCTTCGCCTTCAATAGTACCCAATATTATCTTCTCCCTAACAAAATATTCGCGTGTGGCTTTCCCGGCTGGTTTATCTCGTGGCCTGAAGACTGTTTTACATCACATACTCAATTTTTACATCTCGGCAGGCGCAAATCTATGCAATTTCCAATTAACTATGGAAAGTTGCCCGCTTATCCCCTCACCTCTTCTCCCTCCACATTGATGACTTGAGATAGCCAAACGACTGTTTGTATGTTAAATATGCTGACGGTATGGTTATTGTGCATGCGCTTCAAAATTCGACACATCTCCAGTCTCTGAAGCCTGGCCTGGACCACGTCTCAGCATGCTCGTTAGAAAACCGTCCGACTGCGACACTCTGCAAGTCCTCAATCCTAAGACTTTCTTTCCAATGAGGTTTCCTCGTTCCGGGGCCTTGATGGTACTAAAATTCGTCAGTTTCTTTATTACATTTGTCTTTTACGTTCTTATCACACATCCTTGTCCCGTATCTGGCGATTTCTAGGTGTTTTTGTTCGCTCCCTCGTTCTCTATATTTCTCCCGTTATTTTTGCAGCTTTGCATAAACAATACTTGCTGATTTTAAAACGTCTCCCCCGAATGCTCTCTTGTGGTGCGCGTGTTTCTTCTACTGTTTTGGGTGATACGATTATATATCGACCTTTTACAACGGTCAAGCAATTCTTTGATCCAATTCTTGATGATCTCGTCCATCCCCTCCACTCTGATTTAAGTGCCGCAAAGTCTTACCATCCCGTGCGCCGAGATTTTTGACACATCGCTTGTCGGATATTGGCATAATAACGTTCTGTATTACCATTTCTAGCATTCTATCTCAAGTGTAAAGAGACGGAAATACATGAACTGAGATTGGAACTGTCTCCCAAATAGGTGCCCATTTTCAACGTTTTGATTCATGCGTAATCTGTTAATTTATCCTATTAACTCGGTGATTTGATCTGTAAATTTTCGATGAAAATTTCAAATTAGAGCGTATTCCTCCGTTTCTGTCCTTTATCTTAATATAACGTAGCTATCCCGCTGTGGATGAAAGAAGTCGGCACAAATATTGATATCAACTTTCAGTCTACGCATATAAGCCTCCAAATAGACTAATGTACTCCAAGTTAGCGATTAATTTCTGAGGAAATTATAAGGCAACAACTGAAATGTTCGCTCGGACACAACTGTTCTTTCCAGATGGTGAAGAACGGTGGTTCGAACATGCAAACAGGTGCCCTGATAGGTGAGCTATGGTTTCGCACTTTGCTGACAGCGATCTGGAATATTTTTATTTCCAGTCAGTATTTCTGCTACTAATAATCTGAATAGAGGAGAGAAGGCATATGTGTCTTTACTGGCCTGGTGACTTGTAATAAGCGCCACCCATAACGGAGCTACAACGGAGTGCATCTGTCGTCAAGCTTGGTCGCGGTAAAGGAGGTAAGGGACTCGGTGAAGGAGGAGGAGGAGGAGGAGGAGGAGCCAATCGTCGTGGGAAGGTCTTGCGTGGCAACATCCAAAACCTAACCAAGACTGTCATTCGTCGTCTTGCACGCCGTGGTGGTTGTGGTGGTGGTGGTGGTGGTGGTGGTGGTGGTGGTGGTGGTGGTGGTGGTGGTGGTGGTGGTGGTGGTGGTGGTGGTGGTGGTGGTGGTATGAAGAGCTCTCTGGTCTCATCTGCGAGGATACCCATGGTGCACTCAAAGTCTTCCAGGAGCACGTTATCCGTGATGCCGTCACATAAAATGAGCTTGCCAAGACTAGCCTTTGTTTCTGTAAAGAGAGTGCCGCGTATTTTTAGACGCAAACAACCTCTCTGGCATTGGAAATCGTGGATGCGCACAGGTCTGAGGGAGGTTCACTTTCAGAAACTTGCTTGCTGCAATTCTTTTTGTCCAAAAAGTAAAAAAAAGGAAATCCACAGAGTGGGTATACAGCTGAGAACGGAATGGTATTTTTTTCGGGTCACGTTTGGGCCCTTTGGCTCACCCGCTGACGACCACATTTCCGCGCCTTTTGCGTAATGTGATCACGTGAACTGCGAATGCGCATGGATTTTCCTCTTTATCCTTCGCAATTCTTGGATGGAGGTCCATTTTTCGATGTACTTTCACATTAGAATTGTGTGCACCAATCTATCTCGATCTCAGCGGAAGTGGTTTGAGCGAACTGCTGCCGCGATGAGGACGGCCGTCGAGGATGAACTGAGCCTTGTTCTAACCTCATGCGTACCGTCTGAGACTAGATTAGTAGGTAATTCTGCCAGCTGGTATGCCCACACTGGCCATGTATTTGGCCCTGTCTTCGTTGAGAAAAGTTTTATCCACTTGTGATTAAATTGAGCGAATCCTCAGGCCGTTTGATGTTTCGTTGTGCAAGTTAAGGCAAGTTGCAACATTTCTCACAGGCGTGACGCTGTACTTGAAGCAGTCTGTGTGCAACGAATACTGCCTAAAACCATGCTTCGGGCGGCCAATGCCCTTGATTTTACGCGTGTCTATCTCGATCAATTTTTCCCGCAGACAGCGATCAGACCCATGACGCATCGGCTTAGTCCTGATCCACACTGGGAAGCGTGCCTACTTTGGGGTTGTGCAATTTTTTCTGATGGTACAAGTTAATACACGTCGATACTTACCAAGGAAGGAAGCCGACTTGGTGACCTTTACGCAAATTTTTTTATTATGTTTCTGGGAATCCCCGCTTCAGCTGAGGTATATGTCGTTTATCAGGGTGCTTGGGCGTCGGCTATGCCTCACGTCAGCCACTCCCAGGCACCCTAGAGTAGTCCTTGGTTAAGAAGAGTTCGGAGGTTTTTGCTTTGAGTTGACGTATCCACTGATAGAAGAATTGAATGCTACTGGAGTTAAAAGCTTCACCATAATCAGAGAGTTTTTGACTAGTAACTGGATAAAAC
Source organism: Schistocephalus solidus (assembly GCA_017591395.1). Classification (NCBI taxonomy): domain Eukaryota; kingdom Metazoa; phylum Platyhelminthes; class Cestoda; order Diphyllobothriidea; family Diphyllobothriidae; genus Schistocephalus; species Schistocephalus solidus. Next base: position 121,943 of record WEDG01000148.1, read on the forward strand.
GAGGTGGTGACATTCGAGAACATATAAAAAATGCCTTCGCAGAGACCCAATTTATGAAGAATAAGAAGAAGAAGATTGTGGAGAAGATAATCTTTTCTGTCATCCTCGTTGAAAGGGTTGTGATAACCATTTTTTTAGCCTGTGCATAAAGTGTTTACTACGGTCTGAACACTTATCAGTAGCCACAAATTCAGGTACAAACTCTGTCTCGTAACGACGCTCGATATACTGCGTTGAATAGGGAATGAGGTTGCTCGAGCACAGTCAGTTCCGTGACTTCTCGATGTCCCCTTCTACCTGCGCAACTTCGTGAGTCGGTGTATTTGAAGATGAGAGTAGATATCAGACAGTTCCTAAGCTCAGTTTTCCGAGCATTCCACATGTCAGGGACGTCTCGGGTGTCGTCGGTCGCCTTCTCACGCCAGTGAGCTTTGGTTTCGCCCACCGGCCGAAGGTAATCATCAGACGGTAGGGGCAGTTTTTATGGCCACCTTAACAGGATAAGAGAATAGGAACCAACCCACCCGCTGAAAATAGGTAGACATGTCACCGTAATCTTAACTCTAACCATACCCTAAACCTTAACCCTACATTCAGGACGATGACCCGAACCCCAGCTCCTTTTCGCTGTCCTATTTAGGCGGTCCTACAAGGCATCCGCACCCATCAGACGCCAGGTACTGAGGTCTCCAGACAATTGGCCATGCCAAGCGAAACCTGGAACCATTTTCCGAGTCTGATTCAGTTGCCAATGCAAAAAATGGACTCGGGGCAACAGGAGGATTTCTCTGCAAGTAAACGACACCAAAGTTCAAGTCGCGCTTCACCACACAGGCTTTAGCCACTTTTTGACGTTTGACTTGACTGAAATCCTCACGGGTGGTGACAATCGTGTGATCTGCACGTTGCTTGCATCACACTGGAAGCGCACTGCTCCCCTCTTCACTCCCCCTCCCCCCTGACTCCTTGCTCATCCCTCACGCGGAAGGTGCGAGTTATCCCATGCCCAGTTAAAGCAGAACAATTTGCCTGGATTTTACCACGTCAATCACCAGAACAAACCACGATAAGTTATCACTCGAATGCGGATTGTCCAATCAAAGTGTCACGCAAAGTAAGAAAACCTGAGATTACCCCTGTAAGTCCCGCCTGTAGCTGTCTCTGATGGTGACGCCGGGTAGGAATCAGAAAGGTTGTGTGAAAATCCTTCCGCAGGCAGATAAGAATTGTGCCGAAATTCCTCGTGCTCAGAACTCTAAGAAATCAGTCGTGGTAGATCGCACAAATTACACATCGCTACTTCCTATGCTACCAAAGACTACGCTGAATTCATTCTGAAAAGAACTCACGGCGTTTCATTTTATGGTCGCGAAAATCAGAAGAGCCTTCTAGAACACTGTTGTGACTTAACCCTCATACGCGTAAGGCAACTCGGTTCTGATGCAAAGAGGTTCGGCAAAGATAGCACAAAGCTAAAAATAAGTAAATCCACGGTGATGACGAGGTATTGAAAGAGGCCTAAACCCCCTTTTAATGTAAAAATAATTCCGAGTTTTAGATTACATTGTTTATATCTAATTGACAGGACTTCCGGTTGCAGTTGCTGCTGGTGATTAGTCTCTGCCTCGTCGTGCGAGCTAACCTCATCCTCGATTGGGAATACACGGTTAGTTGACACCCAGCGCTATATGGTGGCTATAAAAAAATTAGAAAAGAAATACCACCGGCAGGTCACCGATGGCTCGCTTGTACGTCCGGAAAATAGCATTTCTTCCAGTAAAAAAATTGGAGTACGCATGCTCTGCTATCATACGAGTACAGGAAAGAATATTGTGTTCCGTAAAATAAAAGTTAAATCAATAAAAGAAGTACACACTATTTATTGAAGCTCAAATTTCATGAGATAGGTCATGAACAATTTTTTCCTTCAGACTAGGACATTTAGCGTGAGAATTTAGTACTGTCTCGGGAAAATCATTCACTCTGACAAGGATTAATCTGGAATGGCTGTGTAAAAGGGCCTTCTTCAGACTTGTTGGCTCAAATCATCAGGGTCCTCTAGACGTGCAACTGGTGTCTGTGAAATCTTCGTGACTTCCACTTAACTGAGTAATATACGGCAGTCTATCAACAGGAACCGTTATTAATTTACCCTTCTGTGCAACATCACCATTCACTTCGATATATTTGGGACAGTAGTTTATGTTCGCGATAATGCACGTGAAGCGCAAGTAAGAAAATTGAGATGAGGTGGTGAAGACCGTGAAACTACGACTACCTAGCAGCCCGCAAGTCGCTCAATCAGTGAGTAACAGAAGAACTCTATAAAAGCAGACCGGACTCGGACAACACATGTCTGGTAGAATTGGTCTGCCCTATTTCGTTATCAGTAGAGGGCTCTAGTTGACAGTAGATTTATTTGATCAAATGCCATTTTTATATCCACCTCACATTCGCCTTGCAGGTTATTTCTCACCTTCACTGTCATCTGTAGATTCTGTGTGATTGTGATTACTGTCGAAAACATAGCGAGGCTACTCAAAAAAGTTTCATCTTAGCAAATGCAGCATTTCGGACCACCATTTCATTCGAACTGTCAGTTTACGAGACTCAACTTCAAGCTTAAGAAGCAACAATAAAATTGAATTTCAGACAGGGACGCATACAAAAACCAAGAAAGAAGATTTCAAAATTTTGTAACTTCAACCAACCGACCCAAAATGCAATGGTGATAAAAGTCCAAGCGTACTTTGGATATTCCAAGCTGTAAATTTACACAAGAATTCTCAGAAACTTCAATTCCTCTCATAGGTTTGTGCATATCAGTCAATCCTGACATATTTGTGTGTTTCGTAGAGTAAAGTAGCGACATTAAAAGCACTGCCGACAACGTACAGGGTGCTGGTATGCTATCGCAAAATTTGTAATTCACACGGACATTTATAAAGTGGTCTGTTGATAGTGCCTGCCAACTTTTCGGGTGCATGCTTTGATATCAGGTTACTTTTCAAAAGATTGGGCTCAGCCTGACTTCGTCTCTGCACTCTTACCGTTCACATCTGCAAAGAAGTTGCACACCGGTGGATCTCCAAGTTTCTGTTTCTTTCTGGCTGCATAACAATAAACTCTAACAGTTAAATATCCTTCGGTCGATATTTATATTAATGAGACTTAGATCTTTTTATATCTCATACTCAGAAATGGGAAGGAAACCGTAATTTGGTCCTTCTCCGAAGCGTGAAACCATTTACGCTTTGTAAGCGTCAAGGATAAAGATTGCCGGAAGAAATGCTAGTGCACAATAATCCTAAATTCTGCAAAAAGAAATCCTTTAAGGGCTTCAAACTGACTTGTTGCTGACAGATGCTGCTTAAATGTTGAATAGGAAGCTATAGATGGCGATATTTCTGCGTACATTTATGGCTTTTCGTTGAGGAAGCATATTCAGTTTGTGTTTTGTACGTACATAGGCAACAACTGTGTCGGATGCTCCAACAATGAAGAGAGCGAAATGACAATAAATGCATTCAACAGAAGCCTGTTTTTCAATGATCACTCACAAATTACTTGACACTCAGTGAAGACGAAATATTTGGCGCTCTCGAAAGCCGTGTCACCTGTAAAAACTGCCCTAGCGCTCAAAAGGTACCTCCCAAGAACCTTTTCTCGGATATAAGTAATGGGAACTACTTTTAGTGAACCCTTCTATTAACTTTCTCTAAGTATATGATTTGAAGAAGACGGGGTTTACTATGAATAAAATGTGGGAAAGAATATTTTTACTTGCATTTTCTATATTGTATCCTTATTCATTTTAAGAGTATCAAAATGAATAGAAAAATGCAGGCTACTTAAGTAGGTATCTTTTATTGAGCGCTGTATTTGACGGTGGTCGTAAAAGGCAAACATTCAAAAGCCTGCTTTGTAGCGCATCCGAACCATAATCAGATGTTTTTGCAACGTATGCATTTACTGCTATCTCAGAATTTCGGGCAATATTTCATGAGATGTGTCATAGACTGAACTTTCGTTTAGTATCAAGCACAATGCAATGCAAGAATAATTGTCCAGTAGATTTCTGTGGCATCAAAACAAGAGTTCAGTGCTGTCTGGTAAAATCCAGTGCTTTTCTGACAAGGCTTAAGCTGGAATGTGTGTCGAAAGAAGAGAACACTTTGACCTCGTTGGCTGAACTAAAGAGGGTCCTCTAAACGTGCAACTGCTGTCTGCAGACGCTTCGTGAATCCAACCAAGGAAGCCAGCTCACCTTTCCCCACTGAACACAATCTTCCAACGTGCGTAATATTGCCATCTGCCATTTTTAGGATGTGGTGTTTCTTTTTATCGACGTCAGCCATTACAAAATACTTGTGACACTACTCAAGGATTGCCTTTGCGTGAGCAGTCATCACGCTTTATTGATTTGTAGCTGCTAGAAAGTTGCGGTCAAGTGATAAAGACCTTGAAGAGGCGACCACTCTAGTCGCCCGCAAGGCGATCAATTATTCAATAGTAGTAGCAGCACCAAGTACACTGAGACAAAACATGCCTGGAGGACTGGGTCTGACCCAGCTGCATATCCAGTTAATTGAATAAGCTTTTTTAAATCCACATATCGCAAAAAACGTAACTTTTAGCCACAAGGACTTTCCGTGGGCCCACACGTTCGCTACGCAGGATACTTTCTGCCTATGCCGTTGTGATTGTAAGCAATGGCAGTAGCATAGGCAGGTTGCTCGAAAGTGTTTCATCTGAGCGTATTCAGTAATATTGTGCCTGCCATTTGATTCCAGCGGACAGTTATCACCGTGCAACTGAAAATCTAATAAACGCAATGAATGTGAATTTAAGAAAACGATACCTTAGAAAACTAAGAATGAGAATATCATCGCCTCCAGACTTTACCCAAAAGACCTAAGAGTTAGTGATGAGAAAGGGCCAAGTGCTGGGAAAAAAGCGTGTACTGGATATCCAAAGCTGTAAATTTACACGCATGAATTCTCAGCAACTTCAATTCCTCTCTAAAGTTTATGTATACCAGTCAACGCTGACAGATTTTGTGTGCTTCGTAGACAATAAATCTACCAGAAACAGCAGGTAGATTAGCAACATTAAAATCACTGCCCACAACTCACAGAGTGCTGGTATGCTATCTGAAAATTTTTAATTCACACGGAAATTCATAAATTGGTCTGTTGATTGTGTCTGCCAACTTTGCAAGTTCATGCTTTGATATCAGTATAATTTTCAAAAGATTTGGTGCAACCTGACTTCGTCTCTGCACTCTGACAGTTCACATCTGCGGAGAAGTTTCACATCATTGGATCTCCAAGTTTCTTTATTTCTGGCCACATAACAGCAACCTTTACCAAGATAATATCCCTCGGATGATATTTATATTAATGAGACTTAGATCTCTTTATATCTCACACACAGAAATGGGAAGGAAACCGTAATTTGGTCGTTCTCCGAGGTGTGAAACAATTGACACTTTGTAAGCGTCAAGAATAAAGACTGTCTGAAAACCTTTTGCACTGCCACTGCACAATAATCATAAATTCTGCCGAAAAAAATACTTAAAAGGCTATATTTTTGCGTACAATTATGGCATTTCGTTAAAGAAACATATTCAGATTATGTTCTACACGTACATAGGCAATGGCATGTTATTCTGTCCTCATAATCGGAAAAGATATTAAGGTTTTAAACTATCAACTCTTGAGAAACCCGCCCTTTGTTATACAGTTCTCAATTATCAATCTGTACTCTCTCAGTTATATATGAAAATTGAACTGTTTGAATTTTAGAAAAGGCAGTTCGTCTATAAGGTGGTTCATATCCATTCCTGCTAAGATATAACCTGGAGCCCCTCATCGTCCTGAGAAGACAAACGTTATTTCAATTAGGGTAAGCAAGAGAATGAAAGAAAAAGTAATGACTTTCCACTATTAGAATTTTCGAAACTCCCATTTGCTCTTTCCTTCTTATTGATCTGGTATCTATTTATCGTTAGCTAATTTGATTTAACGGAAATCGTTTTTGGTAAGAAGGGCAGCAAAATGTAAATTCTTTCAGAAATAAATACAAATGTATGAGAGGTAAACAAGAGAATAATGTAGCAAACGACAGAACACTGTTGGAAATTGAAATTATTGGGTTTCATCCGTTACCATTTCATCTAGGATACATTCCTGTTGCTAAAAATAGTCTCTCAACTACATTTCGTAAGATAAATGTAGAATACTTTTAACATATGAGGGAAACGTATGTTTTTCTTTTCAATAACGTTTATCCTTAAAGGAAATCTGACTTTCACTACGTGAATTTACAAATCGCTCACTTCTTTTTGTACTTTTGTTATTAATTTTAACTGACTAAGAAATCATGTGGAGATAAGTCAGGTTGGGCTAAATTTAGCGAATAAAATGTTGACGACTAACGTATTTATAACAAGAGAATATTCCGAAATTTTAGGATATGCTTTTCGTAGAAGTGTTCATTATGTTAGCTTAAGTCATGTACAGTGCACTCAAGCACTATCATGTGGTTGAGGTTTCATTGCGTCCTGCTCAGTTATACGGTTGCACTCAGATCAGAAAATATTGAGTTTGGATAAAATATAAAAATTTGACACGCATCGTGCACCTAATTTCTGCTGCACACCTGTATATAAGAACGTTGTTTGATGACACTACGTACAAATATATATTTTCCTTTCCAAAATCTTACCAATATGCTATAAAATACAAAGTTAAAAATCCCTTCGCGATTTAAAAGGCTTTGTCGGCACTCAGTGTTTGCTCATTGCATTCAAATGCGAGCGTAATGTCACAGTCCACTCATTGTTACTCATCACGTTCCAACACTAGTACAAATAAAACCACTCAATAAATTTAACGCGGAATTGAGTTTATGTGGTAGAAAACATTACCAGTATCTTGACTTTAAAGGAGCCTCTTGTAGTGCACATTTTTCAAATCCTCGGTTTTTGATGGAGTTATGCTACCGCAAAGTTAGATTATTTTTATCTTTCACTCAAATTTATTAGCAGATCGATTACCAATAACATTATTCCCATATTTGAACTGCCGACCGCCTAAAATTGGTAGTGCCTAGTGTACGAATAGCGTACTAAATGATGTGTTGGGTAATCATCACGGCAGCTTTCAGAGTACAACAGCACTAAGGCTTTAATTGAGATGAATTAAGTAATTTTACTTAATATTCAAACCTTTATTCTACGTTTTTACAGCTATGAGAAAGAAATAACCAGTATTCCAATAACGCTCATAACGTACGACCCAGAAACTCAGTAGAATTAAACTGTCTAACGGTACTACTGGAGGCTTATTAAATATTTTTTAGAGGTAACTGTGTCTTTTGTATAATAGATGCATGATCAGAACCTATTATACATACGTAACCAAAGAGCCAGTGCATAGTGAATTATACTTGGCTCTTGAGAAATGTTCCTAGCTGATTTTAGAAGTTTGTGCATAATTAGACATTAATTATAATGTCAAATTAAACATCGGTTAATCTAAGCCATCCTAGAAAATTTTATTGATAAGAAAATGATCTGGATAACTATATGGGTATGAAAACGCTTAAAATATTACGTCAAGGAACCACTTGCTTTGGGTTATGTAGTCAAGAGACTGGAGCTCGATTGCGATGAAATGGTACTTAATATATTTACATAAAAGCCAGTAAACTAAGACTTATGGAGGGATTTGCAAGCTGACTGGCCGTGTATTTATCGTTTTTGCTTGAATTTGACCGACTGTGGCTATAGACACTTATAATTTAACATAAACTTAAGCTCGGAAACGCAAGTCTCACTAATAATTAAGAAAGATAAACCCCTGTTTGATGTTCTCAACGTTTGCTTCTCATCTAATTATAAAAACCTTTAACTCAGGGGAGGATAAAAAAAGAATTTTTAAATTTCTCACAGTGATGTGATCACTAAGCATATATATTTTTAGGAAGTGATGCGCACTACGTAGAATTTGCTCATTTATTCAATTAAAAAAGTTAACCTAATTTAATAATAAAATATCACGAAAGTTCTGATATAATTGACGCCCGTGTTTTTCCTAAAGCAATACACCATTATATAAAATCTTTGTTTTGGATATCGAATGCGATGTGGTGCTACAGAAAAAGAAGATAGCTTAAAACCAATTATATTGATAGCTCGAATGATTTCGTTTTATATAAAATGAGGGGTTTAAAAATCGGCATGAAAAATAAGCGAATTAACAGACTATGAGCCCTCAATTTCCAGAAGCCGAGAAAAATGGAAATTAAATTTTACTGGTCGCCGCCGGCAGGTTTCAAAATTACATTCGTTTTTCCGCAGGTACATCGATCCTCCACTTTGACGTCTTTCAAAGCTTCTTCAATATGCATTCCACATCCTAGAAAAATATCTTCCTCAAAAGAAAAAATACCTCGCCAAGTCCATTTACTGCATTTACCGCATACGACCTTGTAACACATCGTGTGTAAGCAGGAATCAATTGTTGAATATTATCTAGGTTAGTTTAAATGCATTCGAATGTTTAAAACAAACTATTATGAAATTCTGATATATTGAACAGGGACTCCCTTTCTCGTAAAAAACACGCATTCCTTTGTCTTAAACATGACCACTTTCACAGCAAAAATATAAAAATTTGAAATCGAACCTTATCACGCAAAGCTGAAAACCGAGGACTTTAAGCTGTAGGTATTTGTACAATTTACATCTTTGTATCTTTCTTGTTCACCTGAATCTTTATGATCCCTTGTGTTAATGTGCTAAATAAAACACAACAGCCAGCTTCAACTGGCATGTTGGACGTCTTCTGTTTTCGCTGCTGCATGTCACCGCTGCAATCTTGATTGTACTGATCTCTCTCAATTACTTGCAGTAAATTGCAACGATTGATCTTCATTTCTCGATTGCATTCTACTGATCGCCGTCTCAATTGAACTCCTGAATCTGCTCTTCATCCTTGATGTATAGCTTTCTGGATATAGCTCAGAGTTCATTATAATCCTCAACAACACTCGCTATCTAGAAGCTCCGTTTTTCGTGAGTCTGCATTCTAACAATCCTCTGACATTTTTGCCATCCTTTTGTCGTTTGTAGTTTAGACACAATTCTCCACTTAGCGTTAATTTATTTTGTACACCTCGGTTCTTAGCGGTTTCGACCCTCGTCTACACTACAAAATTGGTGACCCCGCTTTTCTATCATTACGCACAATATCACTTACTATGACGGACAATTAGAATAACGCAGACTCTCTTGACATCCATAGCCTCTCTTTCAAATCGCCCCCATTTACGCCGAGCAACACTCGCGTATGGTTTAGGCAGATCGAGGCAGTTTTCTGGACGTGCCGTATCACCAGTGAACGCACGCGTTATTCATACGTAGTGCACTCACTTCCTTTCGATGTTGCCGTTGACGTCGAGGACCTCCTTGATCCTATCTCTGCTGAGGAGCCATACACCCAGTTGAAGGATGCTGTAATTAATCGTGTGGCCAGGTCGACCAACCGAATGCTGCGTGCGCTTTTCACGCAAGTTGAACTTGGCGATCAAACACCTTCCCAACGAATGCGATACATGCGTTCTTTGCTTGCTGGTCGTCATACGGATGATGCAATTTTCCGACAGATCTGGCTTGATAAGCTTCCCCTGCCCATGCAGCAGGTATTGGCTTTGCTCGACATGAGCACCTCATTGGATAAACTAGCCACTCATGCAGACAGAATCATGGAATGCTGCCCAGCGGTACCGCATGTTCTAGTCTTAAACAGACATCGGTGTCCACTTTCCAGATCTGATAATATTGACACTCCTGCTCATTAAGGCACTCTAAAGTCAGAACGTGACCCTCCCTATGTGACGTTATCATCGTGCTGTAGTGCCTATCGACGGGCCACACCATCATCTGACCTTTCGCAAGCATCAAATATCGTGCGTAGCAGTGATTATGAAGGATACCGTACGCCTTTTATGCACGCAAGTCAGCAACATGTGTTCTATGATCAACAATCTTCAGTCAAGCAGTCGTCAAACATATCAACGTCGACGGTCCAAATCACGGAAACGGCAGCCACAGACCGTGTGCTGGTACCATCGTACCTATGGCGTGAAAGCAAGCAAGTGTATTCCGCCGTGCGAATTCCCACAGAAGCCGCAACAGTTAAACGACAACGCCAGCCAGTAATGGCAACGACAGCTACTGTCCAACCGCAACCCATTCGCCTCTTCTACATCACCGATAAGTCGAGTGGTCTCCGTTTTTTTGTAGATACCGGTGCTGAGGTTAGTGTTATCCCGCCGCCTTGGCGTACCACCTCAAGCCTTCACTGTTTCCATTGCAAGCTGCTAACAACACCGTCATCAACACATTCAGACAACAGTCCCTAACTCTTGACCTTGGTCTTAGGCGATGTTTCGAATGTTCTTTATCCTAGCCGACGTCCAGTCACCGATTATTGGAGCCGATTTTCCTCTCACATTTCTGCCTTTCAGTTGATTTGAAGCATCGTCGACTCATTGATACTGCAACCAGACTTTTCACCGTCGGTACGGTCACCTCTGAACCTTCGGTTGGCAAAGGCTTGACTATTCCAAGTTCACCATTTGCTGACATTATGAAGGACTATCCGTCCCTCACTAAACCTTGTCAGTTTACCGAAAAAGTTCAACACACAGTTAAGCATCATATAGTTACCACAGGACAACCCGTTCATGCCCACCCACGTAGTTTTCATCCAGAAAAGTTGCGGGTGGCTAGAAGTGAGTTCGAACACATGCTAAATTTGGGGATTATTCACCTTTCTTCCAGCCCATGGGCCTCTCCTCTGCACATGGTCCCCAAGAAATCAGCCGATGATTGGAGGCCATGTGGGGATTATCGTGCTTTGAACAGAGCAACTGTCCCCGATCGGTACCCATTCCTCATATTCATGATTTTTCTCACATGTTGGCTGGTAAAGACTATTTTCTCCAAGATCGACCTTGTGAGAGCATATCATCAAATACCGGTCGCTGAGGAAGACATCCCCAAGACCGCCATCACAACGCCTTTTGCTTGTTCAAATTATTCGCATGCCTTTCGGTTTGCGTAACGCCGCATAATCATTCCAGCAGTTTATTGATGAGGTCTTGCGCGATCTTTCGTTTACCTTTGTCTATATTGATGACATACTCGTCGCAAGTTCTTCGCCAGCGGAAAATGCATCACAATTGCGTCAAGTGTTCAATCGTTTCCAGCAACAGGGTTTGCAATTAAACGTCAACAAATGTCTTTTTGGTGTTCTTTCTCTTGATTTCCTTGGTCATCACGTCGATCAGCATGGAATCACACCACTTTCAGAGAAGGTGCCAAGCGTTTTATCTTTTCAGTCTCCAAAGACCCTCCCACAACTGCGAAGTTTCATTGGACTGATCAATTATTAGCGACGTTTCATTCCCAACTGTGCGGCAATACTTGCTCCGTTGACTGATTTATTGAAGTCGAAAGCCAAGCCGATTGAACTGTCACCGGCAGCTCACTCAGCTTTTGAGGCAGCCAAGAAGGCCCTTGCTGATGCGACCATGCTGCACCACCTCAACTCTGACGCTTCTACGCAGTTAATTTTGACCACTGACGCTTCCAACAGTGCTGTTGGCGCAGTCTTACATCAACAGGTGAATAAACAGTTGCAGCCATTGGCTTTCTTTTCACAGAAGCTACAACCGGCGCAGACTCGCTGCAGTACTTTCTCTCGCGAATTGCTGGCTATATACGTGGCTATTCTTCATTTTCGCCACCTATTAGAGGGAAGAGATTTTCGGGTTCATACCGACCACAAACCTCTTACTTATGCCCTCAAGGTCAAACCAGATAGGTACTCACCCAGAGAATTGCGTCACCTTAACTATATCTCGCAGTTTACTTCTGATATCCGCTATGTTCGAGGCAGTGACAATGTCGTTGCTGATGTATTATCGAGACCGGACATCAACACCTTGTCATCCAACTTCGACCTGGCGAAGCTTGCAGACCTCCAACTAGAAGACGAGTCCATTGCTGATCTGCGTAAATCTAGTAACCTGCAGCTTCGAGATGCACCACTTCCAGCATAACCAGGTGCGATTTTATGTGACTGGTCCACAGACACTCCCCGACCTGTTGTTCCATTATCCTACCGTAAGATAGTGTTTAACCATTTTCACTCTCTGTCGCATCCTGGCATCCGCGCCTGTCGCAAACTTATTGCTGCTCGCTTTGTCTGGCCAAAGATGAACTCCGACATCGCCCTTTGGACTAGGAAATGTTTCGCGTGCCAGAAAAACAAAGTGCATCGCCATAACTTTTCCCCACCAAGCACATTTTCTTTTCCAGACGTTCGATTCCATCACGTTCACTTAGACTTAGTTGGGCCGTTACCACCTTCCCGTAGGTACACACATATTTTCACAGCAGTCGACCGTTTCACACGATGGCCAATTGCAATTCCGATATCGAATACCTCGGTAGAAAATATTGCCATGGTCTTGCTGCATTACTGGATTGCCAATTCTGGTGTGCCAGCCACCATTACCACTGACCGCGGAAGCCAGTTTCAATCTAGTCTCTTCCGTGAGTCCACTAAACTTCTCGGGTGTGCGCACATCACGACAACGGCATATCACCCTGCTTAACGGCCTCGTTTAAGGACTGCATCGTTAACTTAAGACAGCACTGATGTTCCACTCAGATACAACTGCGTAAAGTGACAACTTACCCCTCGTCCTTTTGGATATTCGATCAGCTGTCAAAAAGGTCCACAGATAATAAACTGTAAGAACATGCTTATAAATGCAGAACAAGCTGTGCTCCACGGTTGTATACTCATCAAGAATGCAAGTACTGGCAACAACAAAGGTTTCTGAAGACCGATTTTGACAATGGATTTGCTAGCTTCTTTAGTCTAGTAGTTACCCTACCTCTGATGGAATTGGCTACAAAACGAATATCATTATCATAATTGTTTGCAATTACAGGCGGATCTATATTTTAAGTGCCCATAGGGTACTATAAATACAAGATTAGCCCTGAGGTAAAGTATGGCAATGTAGAAAATGATGTCGACTTTTCATGAACAGATACACAGCGGAATTCGAAAATAATGTTATGGACAGTAATAAAAGGTTTTTACCTCTGCCGGCGCTTTGACCCCGCACATAATATGTTTTGTGAGAATAGTATTTATGACTTCCAAATTGGATGGTGTTCGAACATTCGGTGACCTCGGAAAGAAGCAGTGAAAAAAACTCCCACATTAAAAATGGGAGGAGAGTTAAGGAATCATTGAATATCACAAAATCCTGTGCAGGAGAAAACACTGTATCGCGAAGGGATAGGTAGGTTACTTTTTGACCGGAGGATGTATCTAAACAGGCACTTCAGCCCGTGAGTATGCAACATCAATATGGTTCGCTGATGGATGCTTTTTTGCCGGGGACTTTGGAGAAGATCGATAATGGCAATAAGGGCTCGAAATCTCCGTAGCTAGTATGGGATTTTAAAGAAAGTAAGTGGAAAACGAAACGAAGATTACTTAAACCGCTCGTGTCAATAGTATCGTGATTTTTTTTCTGAGAGATGGTTTATGCAGGCACTTTGTTCCATCAGGGCACAATGAATTTACAGAAAAAAATCGAAAAATAAGATAAGAGGTTGAGAAAATGAAAGCCATGCGTGGATAGAGAGAAAATAAAATGTCGGTGCATAAGTTAATGTGATAACGGTCTGCAAACTTCGGGGTAGTCCCTTCTCGGATTCACGTAATAAGGTGCTAGGAAAAGATGAAGAAAATAAAAAAATTAACGGGCACAGTGTTAAAATAAAAGCGCAGTATTCGCTTGGAAGTTGATACCCTTTTATCTTTCAAATAAAGGTATATCTGAAATCAAAGATCAGAGGACAATTAAAAGTGGACGATTTTGGAAAAGTGAAGAATTACGTGGGTTGCCTGGACGACAAACAGGAGTAAGAGCTAAAGTCTGGAAGATAATAAATCTAATATTAACGCGGAAATGAAGACACAAATCGATTTCCGATCACCAATCTCAGGCATTTTAGGTTAATTAGCTGGCATTTAATTTATTAGAAAGTATTTAGAATTGCTTCATATAAGAGTTTTCAAGTAAAATTGCTGTGTGCATTTCAATTTTAGAACGACTGAACTCGTTCATTAAACCAAAGAATGTGCATCAATATTCAGGAATAGGAAAGAAAAGTATTCGATGAAATCTTGATTTAATTTCATGAAACAAAGTATTATAGGAAATAAATATATAAAACTGGGTAGCATTGGCCGGAATTCTATCGGCAAGAGGTCCAAATTATTGGTTTAACTTAAAACGAAGTCCCTTAACTTGGAGGATTAAGTCATAGGAGCAGCTTGCAAAATCTCTATTCGAGGTAGCTTTTCAGGCCCAAAACACACGTGATGACATGTACAAGATCAGCAAACCATTGTGTAGGTTGACCTTCACACGGAACGAACAAGCGAGTCTGCATGCATTTGATCTAAGCATGATCTAAGCATGACCGAAGCGTTGACTTAAAAGAGGATTATACAATTTCGAGAAATAAGTCATAAGTAAAATGTTAAGAGTGCTTATTGTCCAATGAAAGATCATCAATGTAAAGCAAAAAAAAGAGGACCCAGCAAGGTACCTTGGAGGACATCACTTAATAGGAGTCTCACTTTAAAATGAGGAACCCAATAAGACTTTTTTATTTCCGCCTAGATAAACACTACATAATGAAGCCAATAAGGAGATTTCGAAGTCAAAGAGCATCCAATTCAACTATGAGTCACTTGAGTGGTTTTTTTTATTACTGCCTTCAATAAGATCGAAATAGAAATGACAACAGGCAGATGATCATTGCAATTAGAAGTGTGTAGATTTAGAAAAGACATTGCATCGTTCATGCAAGCGATCTGGACAAAGCCATGTTGGGACGAGATTAGAATTTGATTGATTATATAAAAGGCTGTCATTTTATGGAACATTTGTTTTCAAATAGTTTAGCAAGAGTGCGTTTTGGGAACACCTTAGGTACGTTTTCATAACAGAACGAGAGTCAGATTTGAAACCAAAATAATGTTTGAGGTTTTCCAATACTCAGGACAGAAACCATGCTAGAGAACTACTGATAAATAATTCCTCAGCATACGAGAAAATCTCGAAACTGTTTGATGAGAGATTTTGGGATGCAGTCAATGCCACTTGAATGCTAAATACATAGTTGAATTATCAGTTTCGGAATACTTGCAGGGTTACAAGTAATGGAAGTGAGCAGCACATTAGAGAACACTGGAATTGGGGGGTGGGGTTAATTTCAGGGATAAAATGGTTGGCAAAGGAGGAATTTTTACATGATTTTTTGTCTATTTCCCCTGTAATAAAATTATTGTGGCAGTTGAAAAAAGGCAGAATGGTTTTATGGAAGTAAGCGGACGATCAGATGCGGAATAATTGAGCAACAGGTCTGGGAGTAAAAGTATCACTAACTGCTTGAGACTCCCTCACCAATCTCGCGCAAGCCGTTCTCTGAAGCTTGAAATATTCGCATGCTCCTTACTTGAACAGATAATAAACTTATGGACGGAACCTTTAGTTGCTGTCGTTATTTTCTAAGTCGGATTTGATGAAAGTGTGTAACAGGGAACAAAGTTGCATTAGATTCAAGCGTCTTTTGTGAAATTAAATCGAAGAGACCTTCGGGTAAGCCTTGCAATATATCGTGGAAAACGTTTTGAATTTTACTTGAACAAAGTTTTCGCAATCTATAGCGTTTTTAAAATTATTTGTTTGGGTACATCAGCAAAGTCGGAGTAAAGTTAACCGACCTCGACCGGGCCTCAATATTTTCGTGCAATGTGAACGAAGATTGGTAACTGTTCAGGAATGTTCCTCTACAGCTGATCGACAACCACTGCAGACTGACTAGTGTCAATCAGAACAAGTGACCTGGGTGGCTAGAAAGCAACCTAAAAATGAAATAGACAGGAGGCACAAATTGTGGAGAAAATACTGCGAGTCTAAGCAAGTCGCATATTTTACCAAGTTCGAAAAGCAGGGGAACAATGTGAGAAGCCTTATCCTTAAAATGCATCAGGAATTTGAGAAGAATGTGCTGTAAAATAAATAAATAAACAAATAAATTGTATATTTAAAGCCCAGAGGGCCCCATCATTACAAACTTAGTACCATGGTTTAAATAAATACAAAGTGGATAATTGCTGCACTATGTGAGCATCCATATGAACAGCAGAAATGAGTAGTAAGGTAAACAAATCCGATTCAAAAAGATTTGCCATTTTTAATACAAAAGTCAACCATCTTTGGCATATACGGTGAACTGGAAAAGAAGCAGTAAAAAAACTCCTAGGGTTAAATCGGAGGCGGAGTTCGGCGAGCCGCCAATTTAAAAAAATAGGAGAAAAAAACTGCTTCACTAAAAAATTAATAGCTAAATGCAATGGGATAGTATTATGATGTTGCTGACTACGTATGAGGGTTCGGGACGCTCCTTGTCGGGTGAGAGATAATATAGCAGTCAGAGCTACTGATTATAAACACCAGTGGAGGTGAGAGAGGACGAAATCATCGTAGACAACATGGTCGAAACGAAGAGGGGACAGTAGAGGTCACGAGATCATCATCGAGATGCGACTTTGCTGACTGTATAGTCCATAATATAGCAGTCAGAGTTACTGTTTATAAACACCAGTGGAGATGAGAGAGGACGAACTCATCGTAGACAACATGGTCGAAACGAAGACGGGACAGTAGAGGTCACGAGATCATCATCGAGATGTGACCTTGCTGACTGTATAGTCCATCACCAAAGAGGCGAAACCATCAGAACCCACCTCAATCATCAACAGAACCTGCAGACTATCGACAAGGTTGCAAATTCAGAGGTAAGTATGAAGGTTGTCAAGAGTTGGCAATGCTAGTTTAAAGGAGGGGAAGAAAAATTAAATGCAAAGATTGACTCTGCAGAGAATGATGGAAATATAATAAGAGACCAATATAATATCAAGGGAGCTACCTCAAATACCAGAACGACCCTTTTCAAAATCCAAAAGTTGCGAGTTTGGGAAGGAAACAGACAATAAGGACTTTATATCTTCCAAAGTTAAATGTTTGCGTACTTTGGTTTTGAGAATAGCTAATGTGGACGACAATCTAATTTGCAGTGGTAGATTATTCCATATGAAAGCATATTTGGAGGCAAAAAACTGAGACCGGTTAGTTGTGGAGCTAAGGGGTGGTGAAATGATTATGGAGGAATTACGAGTGGCATAGGGTCGATCTACCGGAGTGAGAGCGTTAATTCGTGGGAGAAAGGCAATAAATAATACAAAAATTTCCTTAGCTACCTTTGAAGATGGGCAATGAATAGGCATCAAATTCAGATAACTAAGACTACCACAAGTATCTTAATTGCTGTAAACAGGATCAAAGTCGAGTTATTTTCACAGTTTTTACGATTGGTCTAAACTGAACATGCTAGGTTCATGTGATCCTCAGCAGAGGACCTGTGGATTCCAGAGCAGAAAGCTGGAAGACAACAATTAATTCATGTGTGATCAGTAATAGATATTTTACGATGGAAACTCCTAAATAAAAGGTGAATACCATTGGTAAACATTAAATCTAATATAGTATCATTTAATATCGCTGAGTGGGCCGATTGAGGAAAGTTTTAAAAAGTGAAAAGTAACCACCCTTTTCTGAGGTGCAGGACGAGAAGTATTTGCATGCTTATAAATTTCTGGCATAGCAAAATTGCCTATGATTATTTTGACATCAAATAGAGCCTCTACAACATTTTCAAAGCGTTCAATGAGTTGGCTCTCATTGTCGAAAAACAAGGAGGATTATATAAGCATCCCAATAAACGTTTTACTGTTTAGCGGGGGGATGATCGAAACGAACTAAATATTTTCAGAAAACTAATAACTGCTCAGCTCACGTGGCGAATATACACGAGAGGATCTTATATAAAAAGACATCCACCACCAAATTTTTAGCGCGGTCTTGCCAATATATTCTAAAATTATCTACAGCGAACGTCAAGTTGCAAATTAATGAGTGATCCAAACATTCTGTAATGTACAAACATCTGGATCAAACTCAAAAGCTACAGTTCTTAACTCAGTCACCTTTTCACGACTGATCTCGCGTTAAGGGAAACTATACTGAGTGTATTCATGAGACGCGGGCTACGCTCGTTAATCTTTATAGAAAATAAGTATTTTGTGGTGAATAAAAAAACTGTTGGGAAGAAGTCTTAGGCCCAAAATAAAATTGCCTTGGTCGACAATTTTTTGAGCTTTTCTTATTAAATAAATTATGATTATTGCAAGAAAATATAGTTGGGTGACATTCAAGCGAGGAAGATTCTGTGGGATAAAAAATAGACGGTGTAAAAACGGGATCCTGGGGAAGGAAAGCATAATATGAGGGAGACTTCGATTAAAAAATAGGTCAAGTTGTTCGGAAAAACTGTCGACAGAATCGTAAGTCTTACTAATTTGTGAGTCTGCTGACGAACTGTTTTGCATGTATCGCAGATACTGGAGTGTTAGCAGGTTTCCCAATCGAAATATCATTATTAATTTTGGAATTCAGAGTAAGAACCGACAAATATTTGCCTGCGATATTATTATGCTTATTGGATTGTACGGTTAATAAAGGTGTGATTCGCCTGAAGGGGAGAAAACTTGAATTGATCTAGTTTTAAGCTTATCTATTTTTCTGTGCCCTGGAGGTCGGTTGTGACTCTAGACTTTGCGAAACGTTACCGTTAATGCGATAAACCTTTCTTGAAGATGTTGTACAGTTGCAGGTTTCAGTTGAACTTTGTCTACTATGATCAATTTAAGGGATAAGTGTAAATAAAACTGCCGGAAATTTGGAGGGACGTTAACTAACATTTCATTTTAACTGCCAACAGTCATAGCCCGGCCTTAATCTCCTATGGTGCCTATACTAGAAAGTCATATTCCTATACCTTTAAGATATCCCTCTCAGCCTTTTGTTACTGACGTTCCTTATACCAATAGTTCTGGCGCAGTTGGCAGCTACTCTCCTAACCACAGTAACTTCCAACTTGATTATCCACAAACAATTTTTTTATAAACAACGAAAACCCTAGTTGGGATACTATTACTACACTAGATCTCATACTAAGTAATGTTAGATCTGTTATAAATAAGATGGCCCATTTAAGAGCCATTGCTTTCAAAATGATGTCCGATGTTTTATATGTAGCTGAATCTTGGACCCATCCCTTTATTTCCGACTCTTTGTTTGTCCTAGGCCAGAACGATTTCTACTGTCAAGACCGCATTAGCAAGCGTGGTGGTGTTTGTCTTCTCTTTATTGAAGCTTCATTTAAGCACTTCCCATTCGATCTAGGTGTTCCGTTATTTACAGATAATTACTGCTTCGCATATATTATCCTGTCGCCCCGACAATAGGCGATTCTCGGATGTCTTTACAACCCGCCTAATTAATCATCTGAGGAGTATGATGATGAGGAGGAGGAGTAGGAGGAGGAGGAGGAGGAGGAGGAGGATAATGATGATGATGATGATGATGATGATGATGATGATGATGATGATGATGATGATGATGCTGCTGCTGCTGCTGCTGCTGCTTCTGCAAAACTTTGTTAAATTTTTAAATTGGTTTTGCTGTAAAAGTGGGACATTAAATTTATTGCTGGAGATTTTAATTTTCCTGAAATTGCCTGAATTTCAAACTTTTTTCAACCAGATTTTAGCCTTTCCTAGATACCATTAATTTTTATAATTGGTTTCAGCTGGTCCGATCTTCAACGAGTGACAATCGTATTTTAAGACCTGATTTGCACAAACGTCATTGCTCCCCGCTTCGTTGATTTTAAACAGGGCTTTATCCAAAATCACCATGCATTAACCGACCGTTGTTTTCCGCTTATCTCCTCGAAAAAGGCTAGCACCGTTTGTAGCTATCATGCATTTGACCTCACAGATATTAGCTTAGTTAAATATTTTTTTGACTCATTGGACTGGTAGCATCTCTGCTCCATGAACGGTGCAGCAAGTCTTTTTTGATTTAATGACAGTCGTTTCAAATAACATCCGGGAAATCGTGTCAATTAAAATTTTCAAGCCCTACGCTTTGGAATTCACCGTTCCTCAATTTCTTTTGCAAAGACTAAATAAATTGAGAAGGCATTTAAAAGATCAATCTAGTAATTCGTTATCGTTGCATCTAAGGATCGCAGAGATTTTCGATATAACCTCTTAGATTTGTCTTGCACATGACAGACAGAGGGAATCTTGAGCACTCAGCGAGCCAAACACTTCAAACTCTGCTGCTCAACTGTTCCTTCGTCGATTCTTTCATAAAAGAAGTTATAAAATTCCTCCATTACTAAATGAAGATAAGACCTTCGTTCTCGAAGACTCTGACAAGGGAAATTTTTCAATGCTTTCTTTGCAAATCATCCTTACGATAGAAGCTGAACCGGTTCCGGCGCTTCAGCCATTCTCATTCAATGTTATCAGCACCTTTGATTTCCCCGTAGAATTAACTTGTAAGCAAATAATTCATCTAAAAAACTTGCACTCTTCGGGGCCTGACGGTATTCCAAACTCAGTTATCAAGAGAGTACCAAGCTTCATCCGATTGCTTAGCCATATATTCTCAGTTAATCTTTTAAATGGATTCTTTCCTGACTTATGGAAGACATCTTTTATTATTTTGGTCTTCAAGTCGGGATCTCATTCGGGCGTAAATAATTATCGAGACGTTCAAAAACCCCAGCTCTAGCAAAACGTCTTTTAAAAATAGTTTTAATCAATTTCTCGACTTTTGCCAAGAAAATAAGCTTTTCAGTGACTCGCAATATTGTTTTCTACCTGGGAGATCATGCGAAATGTGTCACTTAGCTTTTCTTAACCTCGTCACTTCCCTTCGTAATGAGGAGCAGTCAGTGGTTTTGATCAACTTTGATCTGAGCAAAGCCTTTGACAAGGTACCGTACAGACGTCTTCTAGTGAAACTGGAAGCCCTCGGAATCCGTCCTCCTCTCTTTGATTTCATTGGTTCCTACTTGTCTAATCGCAGCCAGAAGGTAGTAGTAGGCAAAAGCTAATCAACGCCTCAACCAAGCACGAGTGGCAGTTTTCATGGTATGGTTCTAGATCCCCTCCTCTTCATTCTGTACATAAATGAAATTTCAACTTTTTCTCAAATATTTGCACAATTTCGTTTACGCTCATGATCTCAAGCGCATTTACTCATTTGGTAAAGAAAACAGCAATAGGTTTCTTTGATAAAATCAACACTGATCTTCTTATGCTTTCGCGTTGGAGCTCTAGTTGGCAGATGGACTTTTTTCCATCCAAGAGTAGTTGCATGTGTTGTGGCCTGGTTAAGCTTCCTGGACCCCTAGTAATTCAAAATAGTCCACTTTTAGAAAGATCAACAAAAAGGGACTTAGTTGTAAGTTACACGAAGTATCTAACATTATTGCCTCATGCAGATTGAATTTCTGCAAAATCCGCACAGATGTGTGGTTTTATATCACATACTTTCTTCTGGAAATAGAGTTGAGACTTTACCGCATGTCCGTTCTTCCCATCCTAGAATATTACTGTCCCCTCTTTGGTCTGAGGAACGCCTGTGACCGCTATAAGATTGAAAATGTTCACAGAGTTTTTAATTGAAGACTATTTTCTCATCCTGGATCCAGTATCTCTTATACGGATAGATATCAGATAGCAAACATTAAATTTCTATGGGTTAGAAAACTCGAAGCCGCTCTCCACTTCCTGTGTTGCGTTAAGTCTAGCCCAAATCTCTCACAAATTAACGACTGACTCAGGTGGATATACCTTATGCCACTCGTAATTCCTCCAAGATCAGTTCACTTCCCCTTAACTCCACAAATAAACGTTCTCGTTTTTGCCTCCAAATATGATTTCATCTGGAATAACTTTCCGCTCGAAACTAGGCTGAATTTTAAATATGCGGTTTTCAAAACCAAATTACGTAAACATTTAACTTTGGAAAATATTAAGTTCTTTTTGTCCGTTTCCTTCCAAACTCGCATTTTTTTGACTTTGAAAAGGGTCCTCCTGGTATTTAACGCAGTTTCCTTGATATTACATTGGTGTCTAAATAATTTTCATTTTCCTCTGCAGAGTTTATCTTCGCAGCTGCTTTTTCCTCCCCTTCTTTTCAACCATCATTGCCAACTGTTTTCGCCACCTTGTCGGTGGACTATGCAGTCAAGAAAGTCGCATCTCGGTAATGATCTCGTGATCAATTCTGCCCCTCTTTGTTTTGACTCTGCTGTCTACGATGAGCTTCTCCTGTGTCACCTCCCTGATGGTTAGAAACAGTAGCTCTGGCTGTTATGTGATCTCTCCCTCGACAAGGAGCGTTCCATACCCTCAAATATTGTCACCAACCTCACAGTACTATCTCACTGCATCGTCCCAATCCCATCAACTCTAGTTATTAATTCTTTAGAGAAGCAGTTTCTCCTTGTTTTTATTTTTAAATTGGCGTCTCGCCGAGCTCTAGCCCAAATTTAACCTAGGGAATCTTTTTCACTACTTCTTTTCTAGTTCACCGTATGTTCTAGATATTGTTGACTATTCTTTTAGTGTGAATGTAAGGCCATCGATGTGTGTGGGCCAGACGCATGCAGCCGGTACTGCTACAATCTTCATTATATGTTCAATAGTTTCTCAGCAAATCAGTATCTAGTTTGCATTTAAATGTGTTTACAGTTTCTGAAAGGACCACCTCGTCAAGGATCACGTTCCATGCTCCAATGGCCCTCTGCTAAAAGGCGTTCCGTCGCACGTCCAGATGGACTAACTTCCAGCCAATTCGAATAATTCAGCAAATTCTAGGGCATACTCGTGGCCTCAGACAATCAGGTAGGTTTGGATGGGGTCGCCGCGTAGTTCCCTGTAATTAAGAGGAAACAAATCAAGTTCAGCTAGTCGGGCTTCGTAAGGCGGATGACTACGATTCTTGATTATCTTTGTAGCCCTCACCTGTACTCGGTCCAGCTGTAGACAATCCTTTTTTAAATCTTGGACGCCAGGCCTGGACGGCATAGTGGAAGTGAGTTCGAACAAAAACCCAGTAGTTTTTTCGGAAAAGTTCTGTATCAATCTGCAAAATCCACCTGTTAGCGCAAATAAGACCTGTGTCGCGCGTTTAGCTGCCTTTTAACACTGTGAAGATTGCTTGAGTGAAGAGTTTGTTAGAACACCGAGGTCTTTCTTTTCCTTGACAATTGAAAGGGACTTCCCATCGAGAATTTTTTGGTAGGAATCATCCTCCTCAATTGTACTTCTGATACGGAGTCTTAGGACCACACACTTCCCAACGTTAAAACTTAACAGTGAACGAGCAGACTAGCTGCAAAGACGGTTGACACTGTCTTGAAGTGGGTGTCTATCGGCATCAGATCTGATGGCCTTCACAATTTAACATCGTCAGCAAACATGATGGCACTGCAACCCAGGTCATCAACTCAGTCGTAAATGCAGACTAAGAAGAATAACGGCCCTAAGACGGAGCCTTGGGAAACACCACTTAGAACCGGAGTAGGTGTTGACGTTTTGGTATCGATGTGCATAGATTGCAATCTTCCTGTAAGAATATCTGCGATCCGTGTCAGCAGCATTCTTTTTATTCCAATTTCAGATAATTTATAGATAAGACGTTTGTGTGGGACACTACCAAAAGACTTCTTGAAATCAGTGTAGGTGAGGTTAACCCTACCATTTTCGTCCAATGCGCGAGTTCACTGCTCTGTGGAGAGCAATAAACTGGAAAGACGAGAGTAATTTTGGCTGAAGTCATGCTGAAGCTCTGAGAGTAACCGGTTTGCGTCCAGGAACTTCATGGACGCCTTCTTAATAATTGATTCCATTATTTTACAGCAAATGGAGGTTAGGCTGACAGGCCACTAATTGTTGACGTTAGATCGAGCTCCACTCTTGTAAATTGGGTATATATTTGCTGTCTTCCATTCGGATGGCAGTTTCTCTGATTCAATTGATGAACTGAAAATTTGTGCTAGTGGGTTGGAGAGGTCGCCCGCCAATTCTTTCAAGAACTTTGCTGGTACATCGTCCAGACCAGATGACTTTGCTTCTTTGAGATTTTGCAGCTCACATTCTTAGAAAGATGCCGGGAAGATTATATATTCAAACATTGCACGGTCGTTAACGACAGCACTGTTGACATTGTCAAGCTGAAACTCAGTTTCTCTAGTGAATACCGAGCAAAGAATTGACCCAAGTGTTCCTTTTTCTCATCATTTTCAACGACTTCTACATCATTCCCATCCATAAGTACTGCAAATGGATCCTTGTTTTCTAATCGACTATTGATATAGTGGAATAAAATGTTTGGTTTATTTTCAGCCTGCTGGATAATTCTGGATTCATAGTTCTTCATTGCCTGACGGATCAGTTTTTGACAGCATTTCGTTGGCGATGAAATCCCTCGAGATTTTCTGCTGACCCTGTTTCCCTGAATACCTTCCATTTTTTTATTTTTCTTCTTTAGCTGCCTGTGAAGTTCTCTCGTTAACCAGACAGGATGACTTGTCTGGTTTGTACCTTCATTGGACAACAGCACTCAATATGATCGAGTTTAAATCGTTTTATGCGATCGCCGGTCATCCTCCCGATTCCCCTTGAGCAAACAATCCCATTTCATGGATATCACTTCCTTCTTCATCGCGCTAAAATCAACCTTTATACATTTCGCTTGTCTTTCGTTCTCTACTGGCGTTGAGAATAAAGTGATTCATTCCACAGCAGCGCAGTATGCTGCAATTCATCAATGTAAGAGAAGTTCTTCGTTAATGCTAGATTCAGGCAATTGGCTCTCTGATTCTCTCTTAATCTCGTTGGTAAGTTAACCTTCTGTGCCAGAGGTTGGTTGAGAGTGAGATCCATTAGCTTGCGACCGAAGGGAGTTTGTGCCCAGTCAACTGTCAGATTTACCCAGTCTACTTTAGATGCATTGAAATCTCCAGCAATAAGCACCTCCTGGTGACTTTCTTCTTCCTTGACCAAATGAAGGAGTTATTTATCAGCTGCACTTGGAATGTTTGGTGGTTTGTAGATCGTCAAGAGTTTTAGATTTGGTAAATAATTCTTGTTTATCTTTATCTAGAGAAATCTATATTCATTTTTTTGCTGATTAGGGCAAAACTATACTTTCCATATAAGTTTTATCGCAGTATACAAAAGCGTTATGCCCTCTAATACCGATGAGGTCGAATTTGTTGAAAACTGTCCGTTGAATGTCGTGCAACGATTTTTGACGCACATGAAGAAACCATAGAAAAACACGGCAAGTAGTTATACGAGACGCCCTTGGAAATTCTATAGTTGATGACAAGTTGACGGCTGATAGATTACACGTTTTCCTGTCCAGAACATTTATTGAAAATTCGAACGCTCCCCTTCCGACCATCCGGGGTTCGGTTGGTGCCGTCCTCGAAACCATTTGGGAAGCAACCGTAGCTTTTTGACGTTTTTGTTAATCTCACAGTCCTGGACTAGATGGTGTCCCAGTAAGTATTATAAAGGCGGATGCTAATTATATTTTTCCGTCCCTTCTGTGTAAGATATTTAATCTAGCTCTGAAAACTGAAACCTTTCCCAGTGTGTGGAAGGAATCGCACATTCTACCTGTCCCCAAGCTTGACCAATCTACGTCATTTGATGACTTTCGGCCAATCAACATACGTTCCGCAGCTTCGAAAATATTGGAGAATTTGATCCAATATAAAATGATGTTTCACTTAACCGAGAATAACCTACTTAGTGCGACCGAGCCTGGGTTCCTCAAAACATGGTTTGTGAAACCTGTCAGCTCTCATTCTTTGATCTCGTTCTACAATCTAGGCACAAATGTTTTGCACTTTGTACAGTCTTTTTCGATTTTACTAAGGATTTTGCTCATGTTGGCCATGCGTTCCTTCTCCTGAAACTTTCCTCTTCCGGCATATGTGGTAAACTTCTGAACTTGATATCTTCTTACCTGATTCTTCGCACACATGGTAGTGTGCTTGACCTGCTCTTATTTGTCTTTTTGTCAATGAGGTACCAGGTTTATTTCAGGATAGTAGGCCCCTTATGTATGCCGGCGATTTAAAAGTTGCCTATAGATTAAAGCCTGCAGAGCGCGACACCGTGCTCGAACTATTAAAAAACGATCTTGAGGCCTTTGCCCAGTGGTGCTGCACATGGCACCTTTTCCTTTCTTGACATAAATGCTCTGTTTTGGTTGCTGGAGAGTACAATCAGTCTCAACTAAGCATAGATGGCCACGACCTAAATTTGCCTAGCGTTGTTAAGGATCTGGCCATATCAAATACCAACGGTCTTAATCTTTCAGAGCATTGTAGCCTAATTTTCACCAAAGAGTGACGGAAACTCATCAAGCAACGGAACAGGTATATACCAATTCCATGATCAACACCGGGTTATAAACAAACAATTTTTGTGATTTTGCATATCGTATAAACACAATAAATGTTTAAAGGTGCTATAATCATAAATATTTAATCCCTTCCTTTCTTATCCGATTGCAGCCATCGGTTGACATATCGGACACTAAATATAATTCCAGTTACAAATATTGACATAAATGCATAAACGTCCGATTATCCTACATTTTCATTATTTCTTTTCTTATAATAGCCGTGAGCTAACCATTATAATGCTTAAAATAATTTCATCAATAAATACCAACATCCCTTCACTAAACTCGTTATTGTCTGTTGTATGCAAGCACCAATAGAAACTGATAACCACTCAAGGAACCAAATTTTTACAACCTCGTGAAGATCTGAAGTTATCCGGGACCTTCAACATCTCCGAACGGCTGAGTCGTTCCTGCATATTTTGCATACTATTTATAGTTTTTTTAAAGCGTTTTTGAACACCTAGGCGCAGTTTTTGCTCATATTGCTGTACATATTCACCATACTCAAAACCCAGTCGAAATCTTTCGTTATACGCCCAAATTAGAGCATACACACACGCAGTCTTTTTAAAACTCATGGACTCAAAGCAAATGTTTGATAGCAGCATAACCAGTAATGGCACTTCCTTTAAAGGAAAGCCTGTTGAGCTTGTTTCTGCATCCACGACTGGCCCTCGATCAGTTTACACTTACAACCAAGGACCAGCAAAGCGGGCAAAAAGCGTAATGGCAGCCAAATCCGTCGGATACAAGGACAAATCTTGTGTGGGATGTTCTCATTTATTACTTAGAGTTCAAAAACTGGAAAATGAGCTTGCAGACTTAAGGAAGCTCTTGCAATATAACAATACTCGAAGAAATACGGTTAGCCTTAGTACAGTTAAAAAGGCAGTGACCAAATCATCAAAAGTACAAAAAATACAAGTAGGTACAACTCAAAATGTTCGGACGTGAATACCCATAACGACGGGATAACAGGAAAACAGTCTTTGAATCCTACGGACGACGACCAAAGCGAACCACAAATCACATCCTCCCATCTTGGGTGCTCTTACAAGCCCGTAGTTGCACCCCCAGAAGCAAACGTGTGGCAATCTGCAATGGGGAAACATAACAACCACCAAATTGGATAACGCTAATATCAGGACAACTTCAATTATGCCTCTTCCAAAGGCAGTTCCGACTTCAGACTCACCTCCTGTCGGCTATCCCAGCAGTTCTAAAGAGCCCTTAGTTGGGAGCGAAAATACCAATGAGTGGCAAGATATCATAGGGAAACAACATAAAACGATTATAAAGTTGAAAACAAACCTATTGAATCCCTCTGGTCATTCAGAGGAAAATATGGTCGGCAGTGAATCAAAAGACGCCCTAGACCGAGAGAACTGCGTTGTTATCCAGGGCTTACCTGAAGCAAATGCACACACCTCAAAGGAACGGATATCCGCTGATCTTGCTATGTTTCAGCACCTGCTGAATGATATACTTCATTCAGGAGAGACGATAACCGTTCGCGCTACCTTCAGGCTCGGAAAAAAGGATATTGAACAGTCCCAAAATGTGAAACCATGGCCTATCAAAATCTTCTTGAAAAACCAACCTTCGAAACTCTCATAGACAGGTTTTTTTCAGCCGGACTACTCTCCAGCAGAACGTCTGAAACGCCGCGAATTAGTGATAGAAATGAAGAGGAGGCTTGCAGCTGGAGAGAACAATCTGGTGAGTTACAAGGGACGCGTGATACAGAGAAACGCAACATTGCTCTGGAACCAGCCAATGCTCATGATGGCATCGGCAAATTAGCATTGGCAAACTCGAGACAAACGGAATTCGGCTCTGCTGACTGCTGCATACTGAAATTTCTGTATACCAACGCCCAAAGTATGTTTTCGAAACTCGACGAACTAAGAATTCACGTAGCCGTTCTGTCTCCTGATATTATAGCAATCACAGAAACATGGCTGTCAAAGAACATCAACGATTGCGAAGTAGTCTTATCCGGGTACCAGCTGTTCAGAAGAGACCGCACCCAACGCCAGGGTGGAGGAGTGGCGATGTTTGTTAAAAGCAATTTCACAGTGCGTGAAATGACGGAGAAGATAAGCAATGGTATTGAGGCTATTTGGCTGAAAATAAAGACGCGGGGATCGCAGTCCCTTGAATTCATGACTCTCTACCGACCACCGGGGACAGACACTGACGCTGATACTTGTTTGTTAGAGAACATAATGGAGATTAGCAGTCGACCTGATGTTGTTCTCTTGGGTGACTTCAATGCACCCAGCATTTGATGGAATGATCTGCAGGCACAGAGCTCAATGTTTGCCTTCGATCATCGTCTGCTAAAGACAACACTTGAAGCTCTTTCACCCAACATGTATTTTTTCCAATGAGAGCGTGTGAAGGACAACAGGCTAGTTGTTAAGATCTCGTTTTCACTAAAGATCCTGACAGTATAGACGAGGTACACTGCCTACCTCCACTTGGTCGAAGTGATCATGCAGTAATTTTATGGGAGTATGGTTTATATTCTGTGCCATCTGCAATAAATGAAACCAGGCCCAATCTATGGCGAGGAGACTTTTGCAAGATTAGAGCTGAGGCATCGCGAGTAGACTGGGATCTCCTCTTCTCCAGGAATGTCACTGAGGACTGGAATTTATTTAAGGAGTATTTGTTGAATCTAATAAAATGCCATTGTCCGCCATCACAATTTAGGATATCTAACAGACCACAGTGGTTAACAAGGGATCTAAAAAGAGAGATTAACAGGAAAGGAAGGCTTTGGAAGAAATTTTGCCGATCAAATGAAAATTTAGCCTTGCAAGCATACAAAACTCAAAGGAACAAGGTTAAAAGCTTGATCTTCCAAAGCCGACGGGATTACGAGAGGGATTTGCTCCAGAGAGCAGTTCACAATCCCAAATTACTCTACAGCTATGTAAGAAAAACCACACGTAACAGGAACCCGATTCCTGTTATGAGAAACGATGATGGTTTCGAGATATCAGAAAATAAAAACAAAGCTGAACACTTTTCCCAGTTCTTTCAGTCGGTTTTCACTAGAGAAGCTGTTTTTATTCCATCAAGTTACGAGACTACGGGAGTGCTACGGGAGTGCTACGGGAGTGCTCTTTCAAGAAGCGGCGGTCTTTGAAGAACTAAAAAGTCTGAAGGCAGGCAAATCCCCTGGCCCCGACGAGATTCCAGCAAAGCTACTCCTCGAACTTGCTCGAGAGCTGGCGAAACCGCTATCGTTGCTGTGCCAGAAATCTTTCGATACGGGAATTCTTCCTACTGACTGGAAAACAGCCCACATCGCACCACTTCACAAAAGTGGTAGTCGTGCATTTGCTACAAATTACAGGCCTGCCAGCCTGACCTCAATCTGTTGCAAAGTTATGGAGAAGGTTGCCAAAAAGGAATTGATGATTTATTTAGAAACCCGTAAACTCTTATCGACTGCACAATACGGCTTTCGTAGGGGAAGATCGTGTGTTACGAACTTACTTTTATACGATGCAAAAGCTGGACAAAAGCACTCGATGCAAAAGACACTGTGCATGTGGCCTACATTGATTTACAGAAGGCCTTTGATAGTGTTCCACACCAGCGTCTCCTTTAAAAGTTGAGAATGTTCGGTATTGGCGGAAAAATTCTTACGTGAATCAAGAATTTTCTCGTTGGTCGTTCCCAAGTGGTCTGTGTAGGCGGATCGCGATCAAAGCGCACAGTCATCGAGAGTGGAGTCCCACAAGTTTCAGTGCTCGGACCGATCCTATTTCTCTTGTTCATTAATGATTGTGTACAGGAATTGGACTGTAACTTTGCTATGTTTGCGGAAGAGATAAAAATCTGGAAAGTTATCCACAATGCTGCTGATGCAGACGATTTCCAAGAAAAATCTTCGTCGATTGGACGAGTGGTCCCGAAAATGGCTCTTGTCCTTCAAATCAAACAAATGCACCCTGCTACGTCTGGGAAATCGAAATCAGGTCACTGATATGCGACCCTACTATTTGAACGGTTTGCCACTCCGAGAAGCACACACACAGAAGGATCTTGGAGTTTGAATGAAAGACAACCTGAAGCCTTCTACGCAATGTTCCAAGGCAGCTAAATCCACCAATTCAATACTGTACGCTATCAAGCGGGCATTTAAAGTTTTCGATGAAGACCGTTTTTTTAAAGTATTTGGTACGTTTGTAAGGCCACATCTTGAATATGCGATCCAAGCCTGGCGACCGTGGACCCAACTGGACTACAACATGCTCGAAAGGGTGCAGCGGCGAGCCACAAAATTAGTAAGCGGTCAAGCTGAACTGCCATATGAGATTCGTCTAAATAACCTAAAGCTCTATCCTCTGAGTTATATGCAGTTGCGCGGAGACTTTATACAAACCTTAATTCAGTATAATTCAGTATATATAAGGACGATAGGCAGAGCCTTTTAAAACCCTATTCACATATAGACGCTAGCAAAACAAGCAAATGTTACATGGCGATAGTCGTTTTAGTATATCAATCATTGCTGTCGACTAATTATATGTTCATCAAGTAAAAATGCGTCAAGTCTTCTTTAAACATTTCAACGCTTTCAGCCTGAACAACTGAGCCTGGCAGTTTGTTCCATTCGTCAATCACCCGTTGGGAAAAGAAGTTGGCCCGCACTTCAAGTTTGGCGTGCTTTTTTTTCAGTTTGTATTGGTGACCTCGGAGACTTGTCATGTTTGCCATTTCAAAAAAGTTGGCATCTGAAGAGCACAATCAACTCCTCTGACCAGTTTGAAGACTAAGATCATATCCCCTCTGTATTGCCTATAAGAGAGAGGAAAAATTTTAAGTCTTTCTAGGCGGCCCTCGTAGGGTAGGCATTCCAATCCGCTGACTAGTTTCGTTGCCATCCGTTGAACTTTCTCCAGCAGAGCGTAGTCATGTTTCGTCCAAGGGCACCACGCCTGAACGCAATATTCCAACACCGGCCGGATAAATGTTCCAAACACGCGCCCAAAAAGCTCTCCGTCAAAATTAACGAAGGACCTCCTGATTGCGCCTAAGATACACATAGCTTTTTTTGCGATATTCGCACAGTGCGACGATGGTTTGAGAGTTGGTGTTATCCATATACCCAAGTCCTTTAGAATGTTTACCTCCTGGAGTTGGTGACCACTGATGGAGTACTGGTATTCAAATCTAATCAGCCTTCTGGAACTAGACCGCAGTCGGATTATTTGGCATTTGTTAAGATAAAGGTTCAGCAGCCACTCATCACACCATGTTTGCAAGCGATCTAAGTTTTGTTGTAATTTTCGCGCATCCTCCGGTTTTTCAATCGAGTTCCATAACTTCAAATCGTCAGCGAACATTACCTTCTCGCATGTCAGACAATCCAGGCAGTCGTTTACGTATATCAGAAACAAAATGGGACCCAGAACGCTGCCCTGCGGAACTCCACTGTGAACAGTTTCAGGTTAGACTTGTTGTCTTTGATACAAACACGCTGGCGCCTGTCTGTGAGAAAGTCGGCCAACCATTTGAGTAGGTTGCCAGTCACACCCATTTGACGGAGTTTAAAGATCAGACGTTTGTGTGGAACCCTGACAAAGGCTTTGCTAAAGTCAATGTTGACCGCATCGACTGACAAACCCATTTCTAATGATTTGTCCAACTTTCCATGGATGTGAGCAAGTTTGTGAGGCAGGATCGACCACTTCGAAATTCATGTTGATATGAACTAAGCAATTTATTCTCTTCAAGATGCCTCATAAGTTCCGTTTCGATTATCTTCTCCATCATTTTGCAACAGATACCTGTGAGGCTGACTGGTCAGAAACTGTTTGGTGATGTCCTCTCTCTCCTCCTTTATAGATGGGGGTTATGTTGGCTATCTTCCACTCGGTAGGCAGAGCCCCCGCCTCCATCGAACTTTCAAATATCTCTGAGAGCGGAGAGGCCAGCTGGTCTGTGAGTTCATTGAAAACTTTTGCGGATATACCATCTGGGCCAGGTGATTTAGTGGGCTGTAGCTGTTTCAGAGTTTTTCTTACTGTGTCCATTAGGAACGACACTGTGCTTATTTTGTTTGTAGATGTGGCAGTACTGTAGTATTCATCCTCGTCAAAAAATGGTTCCTCGGTATATACGGACATAAAGAAATTGGATAAGAGGCAGGTCTTATCAGAGTTATCAGTTAACCTGTTTCCCTGATTGTCTTTAAGACAAGGAATGCAGTAGCGATTTCGTTTTGCCTTATTAACGTTAGCATAAAACCTTTTCGAATTTTTTGGTATGTCTTTAACTATTTCTGACTCAAAGGCTGATCTTTCTTTTCTCAGAAGATTCCGACACCGATTTTGCTGTTTCTTAAAAGCGGAAAAATGTTCGGGTTGTTGATATCTGGCATATGTTCTCCACAGTCTTCTTTTTCTTCTTAAGATTCCTTTTTATTTCCGATGTCACCCACTCGGGTCGGGAGACGCATGATCGCCTTTTAAGTGAGCAGAATTTCTCTACCAATTGGTGAATCAATTTACTACTGAAGAACCAGGCAGCATTTGGGTCAGGTACATGTGCAGGGCTCCAGTCTATCCCATTCAGTAATTCTTTCATTTTGGGATAATCCCCTTTCCATACATTTCTCTGCCTAACTGCACGACGTTTAGGTTCAGAAAAATGACTGTACTCCCAAGCAAGAACACAATGATCACTTCGTCTAAGCGGCACGTAAGAACTTAATGCAAGGATGCAATTGTCGTCTCTACTAATTATTAGATCCAAACAGCTTGACTGCTGCCCATTTCGGAACCGCGTCTTCATTGTGACATGTTGGGTAAGAAACTTGTCATTTACCAACTGAAGTAGTTTCTGTTCGAATGAATTTTCCGATCGCGAGCAGTACACTGAGACCCAATCGATATCGGGAGCGTTGAAATCTCCAAGTATTAATAAATGTTTGCTACGGCAGATTTGCTTTACCTCTGTGATGAGTGCTTCGTCCGTGTCCGTTCGCTGTCCTGGGGGTCGATATACCACGGCAATATGGAGGTCTGGTTGGTTTGGGACTTTCAGTTTACAAAAAAGTATTTCGCAAGACGAGATCTAATTTGGCGAGGGCCCATCCGGAATGAAGTCAATGCCTTCTCGTATAAACATTGCGATTCCACCACCCCTACGTCCGTTTCTATCCATGCGGATAAGCTGAAAACCGTCTATTCGGACTTCTGTGTCTGCGATTTGTTCATTTAACCATGTTTCAGTTAGAGCTATGAAGTCAGGTTGTAAATGGTCCACGACCAGTTTAATTTTATCCATTTTGTTCAATAGACTCTGCACATTTGTGTACATCATTTTAATCTTGTTTCCTTGCCTCGAT
Organism: Schistocephalus solidus; assembly: GCA_017591395.1. Lineage (NCBI taxonomy): Eukaryota > Metazoa > Platyhelminthes > Cestoda > Diphyllobothriidea > Diphyllobothriidae > Schistocephalus > Schistocephalus solidus. The sequence continues at coordinate 155,901 of WEDG01000148.1, forward strand.
TTCTGAAGATTTTTAGTTCTTTCTTCCACATGGAGATTTTTGCTGGATATTTCACAAGATATATCCAGTTTCCCGTCTGGGTTCAAATCTATAGGCATTTGGTAGGGCTTTTGACTGGCGTGGTTTGCTGTCAATTTCACCGGATGTTCCCATAAAAACGAGCGCACCGTTTTGACTATTTTGTTGTCAACTATTTTCAAGTTTTGTTCCCCTCGTATTGACGTCTTTTCAATTCTGCTACCAGTGTCCTCATTTTCATCCGATCGGTTAGAGAGTAATCCGGCTGAAAAAAACTCCACGATGATTCTTTCGTAGTTGGGACTTTCGAGAGAGCAATAGATCTACCTGCTGTTTACTCCCCAAAACGACTTTTAATGGTCTTGGTCGAAACTCATGCGTTTCATTTTGTAACGAGAGGCCCCAATCGAAAGATCTTTTTGATGTCGACTTTCACACCAGTTTCTTGCGTATCATTCAATAAATTTTTGGAATGTCAGCAGATCCTGTTTTACCCTTTCTTTTTGGCGTTTCCCACAGTAGCCTCTGAGACTCCCTGAACTACCAGACAAAAATGACCTGTCAGGGAAAAAAACTCGTTTCTGCATCCTGCTTTCTTTTAGTGATTGAAGGTTGAATCATACCCTTTGATACAGTCTTTAATACTGTGTTCAAATTTGTCTTCATCAGTGAGCCTGTTGGTTCATTTGCAGACATCTCTATGAACCTTTCAAACAGCGTGAGTTCTCCTGAAAATGCGTTTGCACGAATAGCACCCGGAAAACCTGAATTTTGGTTTATGGCATCCAGGTCTGTCGATAAGTCGTAGGCCACTTTTCCGCCATTACTTTGCTGGCTACCGTGCCCTGCTTCATTGTAGTTCGATGGACATGTAAAGAGCATGCTGCTGTCGCTCGTCCGTGGCAGTAAAGAAACCTTACGATTATTGTTTTTCGACTTTTCAGAGACCGTCGATCGCTGATTTACTTTTGTGCAGTCGGATTCTATGTGCACCAGATTTCCCGAACCTGGGGAATTGCAAGACACAATTTTCTCCTCGCTTATTTTCTTTCTGGTCATCTGTATTTCAGCTGACTCAGAGGTTTGTTCTAATGACTTCGTTCTTTTTCTCTTTTTGTTTCGCTTAATGTTGTGCCTACTGACTTCTACCGTTTCCTTCGATGATTATGCTCTAGCTTGCTGATGTTTTTCGGCTCATTTGCATCGTGTTTCGGCGAGTTAATTTTATTATGTTTTATGAGGACTGATATTATTTCCGATAGGAGATCGAGGTCTCCTTCTAATCTCAAAACTCTGGTTGTGAGTCCTCGGCATCCATCACAGTGTGCCAGCCCTTCGCTGTTTAGCTTAGTTTTGGTAATGTTCAGTAGTGCACTGCTTTCTTCATTATTGCTGCTTTGTGGTTCTTCTTGGTCTGCTGAGAGTGACTTGAGTATTTCTGGTAAGTTTTTGTCACATGAAATCGAAAACGGTTTACAAAGATATGAGAGATCATTATTTTTGTAGTGTATACTATTTGTTTTTCTGCTGGCTTCCCTGGCGTGGCCGAGCGGTCAAGAGCATCGGTAGCTAATCGAGAGGTTGGTGTTTCGAGTCCTGGGTGAAGCGGTGAATAATTTTCTCGCGTGGTCGGGTCGTGAACATTTGCGTTTCCCATGCCAGCAAGATCTCTACGAGGATGCATTTAAGTTCTGTATTGTGCGTGGCATGGATTGCGCCCTCCTATTTGATGACGTTTTCCAACTTGCCACTATGAAAAATCTCCGAGGTCATCCATTCAAACTAAGTGGGCCCCAAGTAAGATTGGATGTAAGGAAGTATTTTTCACCATCCGTGTCGTGGAACCGTGGAATAATTTACCTGAGGCGATTGTTATGTCCCATCCTGGGGAAACAACACAACAGGAGGACAAAGTCACAATCAACTCTGATGGATTCACTGAAGCCTTCAGATGAGAGTTTGGTCAGAGGTAGACTTAATCCCAACGAGAGCTCTGTAAACCGTTCCTGTGCGCCTAAGGAGAACTCAGGAGGAAGCGAAAATTCCAAGTACCAGGATCGACAACAGTGTTTAGTTATTCAGGGTTTGCACGAGTCAACTGCAGTCCGACCAGAAGACCGTGTCACCGAAGACCTTGCTTCGTTTAATGGCCTCCTAAACCAGTTGCTCCCACCGGGCGTGGAAGTAAAAGTTATTAAAGCATTCCGGATCGGCAAAAAGTCTGAAGACAGCCTAGGAACGCCGCGACCGCGACCGCTGAAAATAATGCTAGAGAGCAAAGACCAAATCAAGGCGATCCTATCCAAAAAAACTAACCTACGTCACTCGCATAAAGAGGTTTTTTTCAACCGGACTACTCCCCTGCGGAAAGGCTGAAACGCCGGGAACTTGTCTTGGAACTACAATCAAGACTGAAGGCTGGCGAACAAAATCTGGCTATTTTCAAGGGAAGGTAGTTCAAAAGAATACGAATTTTCCATTGAACCAACCGATTGTTCTGAGGACAACGGCAGCCACCTCACTAACGCCAAAACCATCAGGGAACCAATTGCCCAAAGAGATGTCAGAACTGATTCCGTAACGCCCAGCGTTCTCACTAAAGAAACCAGAGTTACCGAAAAATCATCACGAAACGGAAAAAGACATACGACCTTGACGTTAGAGGAGACGCAGTTGGGCCCATAAAATTGACAAACACAACAGGAAATTTGGTTGGCGCAAAATTGAAGTGCTTGTTTACAAATGTGCAAAGCCTTTTATCAAAACTTGATGAGTTAAAAATTTGCCTTGCCGAAGTATCTCCGGATGTGATAGCAGTAACCGAAACCTGGCTGTCGGGCAGTATTCGAGATAGCGAAATAACATTGTCTGGGTACCAAATATATCGGAGGGACAGAGAAAACCGACAGGGTGGTGGAATAATTGTGTATGTGAAAGACGTGCTAATAGTGTCTGACAAGACGAGCAAGTTTGCGTGCAGCACTGAAGCCATATGGTTGAACATCAAGGCTCTTGGCTCTCCATGTCTAGATGTCCTCATTGTCTATCGGCCACCTAGGATAGACCGAGTCGCGGACACCCACTTGTTGGAACAATTAGAAAAGTTCTCCAGTAGACCTAATGTAATGATTATGGGTGACTTCAACGCACCAGGAATTAACTGGAGCACTGTTCAATCATCATGCCCGAAATCAACTTTTTGATTATGTTTTTCTGCAAAAGACCTTGAATGCACTCCTCACACAGCATGTCCCTTTCCCCACCAGAACACGTGAAGGACAAAGGGCTAACTGTCTTGACCTGGTTTTCACGAAAACATCAGGCAGCATTGACGAGATTATTTCAATGCCTCCGCTCGGTCGTAGTGATCACGTGGTGCTTATATGGGACTACTCCTTATTCTCCGTTGCCCCTGCTATAGAGGAAAAACGGCGTAACGTTTGGCGAGGAAACTTTCATCAGATGCGAGCAGATATAACACACATCAACTGGACCTCAATATTTTCGAGCACCGTGAACGAAGATTGGGAGTCTTTCCGAAATGTTCTTCTGCAACTTATTGACAACCACTGCCCGCTAACGAGTGTCCATCACAGCAAGCGTCCTGGGTGGCTAGACAGCAACTTAAAAATGGAAATAAACAGGAAGCACAAGTTGTGGAGAAAATATCGCGAGTCTAATCAAGTCGCCTATTTTAATAAGTATAAAGCACAGAGAAACAAAATGAGAAGCCTTATTCTTACAACGCGAAGAGAATTTGAGAAGACTTTGCTGCAAAAGGCAACGCAGAATCCAAAGTTAGTCTACAGTTACCTCCGTAGATGTACAAGGAATAAAAATCAAATACCGCTGATTAAGACTGCCGTGGGCGTCGAAATTTCTGAAAACAGGGAAAAAGCCGAGTACTTTTCACAGTTCTACCGCTCAGTCTTCACAAACGAGGCCAGGTTCCTTCGTCCCTCAGTGGATAACCCGCCGACCGCAAGCATTAGCCACATACTATTCTCAGAATTTCTGATCCAAAAGGAATTAAAAGAACTAAAAGAGTCGAAATCCCCAGGACCAGACGAGCTTCCACCCAAGCTTCTGAAAGAACTCGCCAATGAACTTTCCGCACCTTTGTCAGTGCTCTTTCAAAAGTCCTTTGACTCCGGAACACTTCCTTTCGATTGTACAAAAGCGGTAGCCGGGCGTCAGTGACAAACTACAGGCCCATAAGCTTAACATGCATCCTTGGTAAGATTATGGAAAGGATCATCAAGAGCGAATTGGTGAAATTCCTAGAGACTCATAATTTGTTATCAAGCTGTCAACACGGGTTCAGAAAAGGAAGATCATGCACAACGAATTTGCTGTATTCGATCCAGAGGTGGACCCAAGCACTTGAAGATAGACACGCGGTTCACATTGCCTTCATTGACTTTCAAAAGGCCTTCGATACTGTGCCGCACGAGAGACTGCTGTACAAGCTAGAAAGAATTGGAATCAGAGGTAACCTCCTCAAGTGGATCGAAAACTTCCTCGTGGGTCGGCGCCAGGTTGTGTGCATCGGCCAAGAGAGGTCAAGGTCTGCTGCGGTCGAGAGTGGGGTTCCTCAGGGTTCAGTACTAGGGCCAATACTGTTTTTAATATACGTGAACGATTGTGTCAGGAATCTCGACTGTGAAGCAGCAATGTTTGCCGACGACATTAAAAATCTGGAATGTAATCCAGAGCCCTGCTGACGAAGATAAACTGCAGATCAACCTAACTCGGTTGGAGGAGTGGTCGAATCATTGGCTTTTGCGGTTCAACGTCGATAAGTGTACAATACTTCGCTTAGGCAACCCGTCTGGATCTGCCGAAAGTAGAAGTTACTTTCTCAACGGTGAAGCCTTAAAAGACGTGGAAACCCAAAAAGGACCTTGGTGTGCTGATGACCACCACCTTAAAACCATCGTCTCACTGCTCGAAAGTGGCGAAGAGGGCAATTTCGGTGTTGCATGCCATCAGACGAGCCTTTTTTGGATTTCGATGAAGATCTTTTTGCTAAGACCTTTGGAACATTCATTAGGCCACATTTGGAATATGCTATGCACGCCTGGAAACCCTGGACAGTTCAAGATCAGAACTGCCTCGAAAGAGTCCAGAGGAAAGCCACCAAAATGGTTAGAAGTCAAAGCTCCTTGCCATATCCAACCCGCCTAATGAATCTTAATCTGTTCCCTTTGAGTTATAGGCAAATGCGTGGTGATCTCCTGCAGACATTCCGCATTGTGAAGGGATTGGATTGTTGCCTGGAATTCTCGGACTTCTTTGAATTTGCCACCACGACCCATCTCCGAGGTCACCCATTGAAACTGCGTGTCCAGCAGGCGAGACTGGATGTGCGCAAGTTCTCCTTCTCTGTCAGAGTGGTTAAACCATGGAATGCCCTCCCTGAAGACGTTGTGATGTCACCATCGCTGGAAAGCTTTAAAAGGAACCTTGACAGTTTTATGTTCCGCAACGAGCCTGAGCGATGAGGCATTTATCTTAACCCTCGAGAGTCGTGCACCACTTGTCAAATTTTATGACCGCCTTTTGTACCTTGGCAACCCACACGGTTTCTCTGTATACCGCACTTAATTTTACGTTACAAATAGGGTACTCAAAGGCCCATGCCTATTTCCCTCAATAAATTGAATTGAATTGAATTGAATATACATTAAAACATCGGCTTGACATACATATGTTACAGCACCACGAAGACTATGTGACTACTAAACCTTAACAATATCAGTGTACCACGTAAATCTGCCTGCACTCACTTGACTGTTACTTCTTTGATTTGCTTCTTATTCTTGCTACTTTATGTAACAAATAGGGATTTCAAAGGCATAAGCCTATTTTCCTCAAAAACACTGAACTGAACTTAACGTTCTATGTTATGCTCTTCATATCCACGACTCGACTCAGTGGACACCAAAAATTATTTCAGCAATTATTTCGACAGTAGCGATTACTTGAGCAAAAGTACTAACAATTTAGGGTGTATCTCCTCAATAAGATTTCAAAGATTAATCGTTTATTAATTATTTTCTGATTGAGATCAGTAAATAACCAATCTCACATTATCAAGCACAATATAATGACTGGCTGGTATTATTGGCATTTTCTTGCAGTTGAACGGTTCATGCTTCAACCCGTTTCTACCTTTTTGGAGATGAGTTCAACTAAGCCTAACTAACCGCCGAAACACAGATCAGAACGATGCGCTAGGAGACACTCGCAACTGATTGGATGGACAATCGAATAGCCTGCGATTGACTCTATCCCGGTCAAATATGCACTCAAAAATTCCTAAGACAGACTATTCTTGACCTGAAACATTAATTTGAAAACTGATAAGTTGTTTATTTTCATATTTCAATGTAACTGTGCATTTGAAAACAGGTTTTTGCTTAAAACAAATTCTTAATTTTGCACACTGTTAACCAAGCCTAAAACCAAAACAAAGCTAAAGTGGCAGCAGGAAGAAGGATTTTGTTTTAGTTTATTCTTGTATTCTAAGGAGATTGACAGCGCTTAAGGGGCGCTATATCAAATAACCGTTTATAAGTATACGAGATTGACGTCAGAGGGGAGGCACCCGGAAGTTTAGTTGGTGCAAAATTGAAGTGCTTGTACACAAATGCCCAAAGCCTTTTATCAATACTTGACGAGTTAAAATTTGCTTTGCCAAAGTATCTCCGGATGGGATAGGAGGAACCGAAACCTGGCTGTCGGGCAGTATTCCAGATAGCGAAATAACATTTTCTGGATACCAAATATATCGGAGGGACAGAGAAAACCGACAGGGTGGTGGAATAATTGTGTATGTGAAAGAAGTTCTAATATTGTCCGACAAGACGAGCAAGTTTGCGTGCAGCACGGAAGTCATATGTTTGACCATCAAGGCTCTTAGATCCCCATGTCTAGATATCCTCACTCTCTATCGACCACCTCGGCTAAACTGAGTCGCAGACACCCATCTGTCAGAAGAACTAGAAGAGTTCTCAAGTTGACCTTATGTCATGGTTATGGGTGACTTCAACAAAACAGGAATTGACTGGAGCACTGTTCAAGCCTCATGCCCGAAATCGACTTTTGATTTTGATTTTCTGCAAAAAAACTTGGAGGCACTCCTCACACAACATGTCCGCTTCCCCACCAGAACAGGTGAAGGACAAAGGGCTACCTGTCTCAACCTGGTTTTTATGAAAACGTGAGGCAGCATTGGTGAGATTGTTTCCTTGCCTCCGCTCGGTCGAAGTGATCATGTGGTTCTTATGTGGAACTACTCCTTATTCTCCGTTTTGCCTGCTAGGGAGAAAAAAGGGCATAACCTTTGGCGAGGAAATTTTCATGAGATCCGATGAGATTTTTCAGACCTTAACTGGAAATAAAAGTTTTTAGGCACTGGGAACGATAATTGGGAGTTGTTCAGGAGTGCTCCTCTACAGCTGATGGACAACCACTGCACACTTACGAGTGTCAATCATAACAAGCGATATGTGTGGTTCGACAGAAACCTAAAAAGGAAGTAAACATGAAGCGAACATTGCGGAGAAAAACAGCGGAAGCGAAATAATGAGCCTTATCCTAAAAATGCATCGAGAATTCTCAAAGAATTTGCTACAAAAGGCAACGCAGAATCCAAAATTAGAAGGCAGTTATTTCTACAGATTTACAAGGAAAAAGCATCACATTTTCATGATTAGGACTGTCATGGGCGTCAAAATTAGTGAAAACAGGGACAAAGCCGAGCACATTTGACAGTTCTACCGCTCAGTCTACACAAACGATGCAAGGTTCCTTCGTCCCTCGGTGGATTACCTGCCGACTGTTATCATTAGCCCCATAAGTTCTGCTCCGAAGGAAATTAAAGGAACTAAAAGAGTTGAAATCTCCAGGACTAGATGAGCTTTAACCCAAGCTTCTTAAATAACTCGTCAATGAAATTTCAGCACCTCTTTTGGTGCTCTTTCAAAGGTCACTTGACTCTGAAATACTTCCTATAAATTGGAAGCTGGCGTATCTAACTACCTTATGCAAAAACGGTGACAGGGCGTCAGTGATAACTAAGAGGCCCATGAGCTTGACATGCATCCTCGGCAAGGTTATGGGAAGGATCAGTAAGAGCGAATTTGTACAATTCCTAGCGCCTCCTAGTTCGCTATCAAACTTTCAACACGGGTTCTGAAAAGGAAGATCCTGCACGAAAAATTACCTGTGATATCTTCAGGTCTTGACCCAAGCACTCGGAGATAGACACGCGGTTCACATCACCTTCATTGACTTTCAAAAGTCCTTCAACACCGTGCCACACCAGAGATTGTTGTAAAAGCTAGAATTAATTGGAATCAGAGGTAACTTTCTCAAATGCATCGAAATCTTCCTCGTGGGTTGGCTATAGGTAGTGTGCATCGGCCAAGATAGGTCAAGTTCTGCTGTTGTCGAGAGTAAGGGTTCCTCGGGGTTCAGTAAAAGAGTCAAAACTGTTCCTAATAACGTGGACGCTTATGTCACGGATCTGGGCTGTTAAGCAGCAACGTTTGCTGGTGATATGATAATCTGGAATGAAATCGAGAGCCCTGCTGACGAATACCAACTAAAGGTCAGCCTAAATCGGTGGGAGGAGTGTTCGCATCATTGGCTTTTGTGGTTCAAAGTTGATCAGTGTACAATATGTCGCTTAGGCAAACCATCCGTATCTGCTGACATTAGAAGCTACTTTCTCAATGGTGAAGCATTACAAGACATGGAAACCCATAAAGTCATTTGTGTGCTGACAACCACCGCCTTAAAACCATTCTCTCACTGCTCAAAAGTGGCGAATAGCGCAATGGCCGTTTGCACGCTATCGAACAAGCCTTTTTGAATTTTTATGAAGATCTCTTAACTAAGCTTTTTGAAACATTCGCTAGGCCGCATTTGGAAGATGCTATACAAGCCGGGAGACCTTGAACAGTTCAAGATCAGAACTGCCTCGAAAGCTGACAAAGGACAACCACCAAAATAGTTAGGATTCAAAGCTCCTTGCCATATGCAACCTACCCAGCTAATCTAAATCTGCTCCCTTTCAGTTATTGGCAAATGCGCGGGATCTCCTGCAGACATTCGGAATTGTGATGGGACTGGATTTCTGCCTGGATTTCTGCCTGGAATTCTCGGAATTCTTTTATTTGGCTACCACGACCGATTTCCGAGGTCACCATTGAAACTGCGCGTCCAGCAGGCGAGGCTGGATGTGCGCAAATTCTTCTTGTTTGTCAGTGATCATATCATACAATGCCCTCCCTGTAGACGTTGTGATATCAGCATCACTTGAAAGCTTTAAAAGGAACCTTGGCAGTTTTATGTTCTAAAATGAGCCGAAGTTATGAGGGATTTAAATTAACCCTTGGGACTCAGGCACCGCTTGCCATATTTTATGATCACCTTTGAACTTTTGCAACCCACATGCTTCTCTGTACACCGTTACAAATAGGGTACTCAAAGGTCCATGCCCATTTCCCTCAATAAATTGAATTGAAATGAATTGAAAAAAATTAGGCAGAACTATCGGGTTTCCCCTTCAAAATTTTAAAACTATCGATACTAAACTCCATTTATATATAAATGTACGTTAGGCCTGACTTTAAATACTGCTCATTTCTATTTGGATCACGCTAGTGAACGGAAGAAAACAGAATCGGTCCAGCAGTTCTTTGCTAAAAGAGTTATAGCATCGGAATACCATAACATTGTGGGCTTATAAACATTGATTCCTTATGGTTTCACCAATTCCAGAAGGGACTCTCTGTTAACCTTTTAAGCTTTTAAACAGTCGCTCATTTAATCCCCTTACCACTATGAGGCAGCTTTACCACTCTCGGCGCTGCAGTCATCTCAATGCATGTTTAATTCTTCCATTAGCTCGTATATTTAAGTATCTTCAATTTTTTCCGTAAACGTCATAGCCATATGGAATAAACTACCACATAATATAAAAATCCTGTGACGTTATTATTTGTTTAAGAGAACTATTACTAGTTTTTTTGCATTCAGAAAGGCTTCCAGGAATACTGTGTGCCGACATGATTTAATCTGTTTTCCGACCCCAGGTCTTACGTCGAGGGTGCTGTCGCCGTCTCTGAGCACGCAATCGATGAACTCTTTGGCAAACAGTGAGCAACCCTTCAAGGATTCAAGCTTGCCTGGAGCAGAATCCCGGTTTCTAAAAAAGTCAGAGAGATTACAAACACATTGAACTTGTGCTAGCCCTTCCCCGATCTGAACTGCTAGCATCCCACGGGCAGAAGTTTTTTTTCCTGAATAACATGAAATTAGGAAAAACGCTAATACTTATATAAATCCAGCAGTTTTAAACTGCTTTCCTGATCCCACTGCATATTTCGTCTGCTATTGCCTGTAAACTGACATTAAATACAAGTATTTATTTATTTATATAATCTGAGCGCTCGCGATGACAGCAAATATAGTCCGCTTCTACCACTGGTGATTTTTGCTCCGATAAAAAAATTGTTTAGCTTTTGAGACCAAAATGTTAAGGCTACGCGAGAAAAAGAATTGGAAAACCACCTCAAAAGGCTGTTTCTTTTTAAGAAAAGTTTTTAAATAAGGTGGAAACATCGTTTATTCCTCTAAAGAGCCTCAATAGTAACAAGGTCAATAAAGAATACGAGTGTTTTGGAATTCTGAGAAGGGACTGTTAACTTTTTCTTTCAAAAATGAGACCAAGAAAAGAGAAAAGCAGGCAGTATTGAGATCAACAGCTGCTAAACTTTTCACGTGCACCAGGGTCTATTTCTTTGATATTGAGGGTATGCTGCAGAAGCTTGCACTGCTCGACGAAGGAGTGCCTGAGGTCCCCTATTGGAAGACAATTTCAGATAGATACTAGTATCGATATGCTGAGTAGCAGAATTTTACATAAATGTTTTGTTTAATATAAGGATATTTTTGAAACAAAACAAGTTAATTTACAGCTTTGTAGGTAGCAAAGTAAGTCTGTGAGAATAAAATTTCCATTTAAATAGTATTCTGACTGGTTGATATATCAACAATTATAGCATTTAATTCAGACGTTTTATTGTTGAACCCGAAATAAGTTTCTAAAATCTTAACTAATTTATTGAGAAAACCTCTTATATATACGCATAAAACTGAACCACAGTTTTTCGTTGTATATTTCCACCTGTTGATCAGACGTCCACTGAAATGATAAGTGCAGGTGATTAACTTATAACATTGGAAATTGTAGCTTAAAATTCAACTGATAATTTATACAAGAGACTAAGCAATACAATATAAAAAGAAATTTTCTCTAACTTTCAAGGTCGAGCTGCGTGCCTTGAAATTCCCATGCTACTGATGGAAGTCTAACCTGAGGATCGTTGAGAAAATTTACGTAAACTTCAGACAGACTGCGGGTTTACTTCTACCTACATATTCATAAAGTCCACGGAAGTGCTACCAATAAATGGGATTTGCTGTAAATCGGAAGTTTACAAAATGGGAAATACAAAATAGCCAAAGTGCAAACTTATAATTGTATCATAGTAAGCTCATCCTGTAGCCCCTCGTGTTTGGTTAAACACGTCAAATCCTAGATGAACTTACTGTGTTTCATTTCGAAAGCCAGTTTGAACAATGGAGTAGCCATGCGTATGATGATTGACTGTTGTTGGCAATGGAAAAAAACAGAAAAGGTAATATTAAAATATCATATCCCCTCCGCAGACCCATGTGTACACTTTGCCGTTTATTTTGAGATGTCAGTGACGGGTTATCTTTTAGTGGCCGAGGACATTGAGAGAAGCACACATCGAGTAACGTGAAGCACTGGAAATAAATTCTGGCAATGACCGAACCGAAAAGAGTTGTCCAACACGTAGGCATGCATTCATACGATAAGAAAGAATAATAATTCAGAGTGATATATGTGTATAATATGAACCTAAATGGATTTAATATTTCTATTTCAAAAATGAGGATGAGTTACAATAAGGGGGCACCCATCTAGATGGAGGCGACGCTGACATGCCGGCTACACAACCGGTGGGGAGTATAGTGCAAGGGAAGGCCCGTGGGAGCTTCCGACGTCGTACGAGGATGGAGTTGCGACGAGTTGCGGGAGAGGAGGTTGGTGTGAAAGAAGGAAGAGGACCTGCTGTTTTCAATGACACGCAGTTACGCCATAACCATCCTAGATCAGCGCGTAAAAGTGCCAACTTTTTAAAATAATTCTAACCGAGTTCGGGTCCGTGCAAAATAACGAACCGGAGGTTGAACTGAGCAACGGGTAACACAGTTAATTAGAAAAAAGTACAACAAACTCACGGTTGATTGAATCTTTTACGGATTTGGACTTTTGTGAGCTCTGTGGCTAATTTTTCCAAAGTAAGTGAAATGAGCGAACTGGGAACACGAGTTCCGTCGATTTAAATACGTTATGCGAAAACAGCAGGCGCCCGGTTAAATCGCAAACGAAATACAGTTATAAAAGGGGTCCCAGAATTCACGTCAACAATTCTCAGGGAGAAAGTTAAACATGACTTTTGTCTTCTTAAAAAGTATGTTAGAGCATTTCTAAGAGAGCGCGAGTCGATTAACATTCTAAAAGCATATCGCATAGGGAAAGCTCAGTCGTCAATTTGTCCAAACGCTCGGCCACGACACTTAGAAATTACTTAAGAAACCAAAGCGCAGGTGTAGCTCTTGCTACAAAGAAAGTCGTCTCTGTGGGATAGGCATGCCGGTTTTGTTTTTTAACTTGACTACGAGCCTAAAGAACGAATGAAAATGTTAACTGATAAACGAACTGAAAGAGAGAAGGTGAAACACACCTGAAAATCAGAGACGGGCACATAATTCATCTCAATAGAGAATTTCTTTGGCCGATAGCAGTCAGGCTGATCGCTTAATAGATATCAAAATGCCTTCTTTCGAGTCGACTGTAAGCACTAGTGGCCGCTGTCTTGAACTATACTATACAAATTGTTAGTCTCTTCAAAAAACTTGATAAGTTCAAATCCCTAGCGTCTGAGTAGAAACTGCACATAATTGCATTGAAAGAGACGTGGGTAACTGAAAAATAGGTCTTAGTGAACCCAGTATCGGGGCTACCACATGTTCCGTTCTGACAGATTCCAACGTAGAGGCGGAGGCATGGCACTTTATATATCCCCGGATCTTTCTTCCTGTCAGAGAGAAATTTCCAACGTAGTACTAGAAGGTATGAAATAATTTCTTGCAAAGTTAGAATCAAACGATTGCCTGCGCTTTACCTATGCGTTTTTTACCGGCCTCCTAGCTCGAACAAAACTCATTACGTGGAACTTCTAAACTCATTGAAATTGATAGTCTAGCAGGATAATTTATTGCTACTGGGTGCCTTCAATGCACTTGGCATAAATTGGAAAACTCCCACAGAAAAATCTGCAGCAACCTCATTCGACTATAAACTACTACCATTTTCCGATAACCTCAAACAGCATAAAGAGTGTGGAACCAGGCTGAGAGAAGGGCAACGATCAAATTTTATTGATCTCGTTATAGTAAAGGAGAAGGATTCAGAAGGGAAGTGAACTCACAACCGCCACTGGGGTTAAGTGACCATATTGCTTTTACCTGTGTGTTTTATCTTCTAGCTCCACAACCGCAAACAAAGAGGCGCAGAAACAGTTGGAAAGGTGATTTGAACGCAATGAGACGGGATGCTTCCGCAGAAACCTGGTTAGTCAGTACGACCGGTAGCGACGAAACCTGGCAGTATTTCCCAGAAATTAAAGAGAACCTAATTCAAGTCCTTGGCCCAAATAGAAATAATAATACCATATGCCCGAACTCTATGGATCAATCTGACGAAAAAAAGGAGCTTGACAAAAAACATAGACTTTGAACAAGTGCATGCGTCTTCAAGATCCCATATCATTTGCCGAATATAAAGAGCAAATAAATGAATAACGTAAGCAAATACGGATTGCTCGGAGTACCTTCGAGCGTCAACTGACAACAGATGCCACACTATGCCCGAAAAGGTGTTTATGGGTACATCTGCAGTCGGCGGAAGCACGGGGAAGAAATTTCGAGTTTCACTGATAGCCTCGGGAACATATTAACGGAAGAACTGCAGATAAATCCAGCTTCTGTCCCAGTCTTTAGATCGTCGTTTACGGTGGAATCATCTTATGAAAATCCAGAACTTGCAACGGGCGAAGATACGGCTGTCATTGAAACCGTAGCCTTTCCAGTTGACTAAGTCAGACGGGTCCTAAACCAAATCAAGCTAGGCAAGTCTCATGGTCCGAATGGGGATTCCTGGGCTGATGCTTAAAGAACTATTGGCCGAGCTGTCAATGAGAACAGGGAGCTGGCCTTCGCTGTGGAAGAGAACCAACATCGTTCTTGTGTATAATGGAGGTAGCAAGATAGCAGCAAACAGCTTTAGGCCAATAAGCTTGACTTGTCTTTCCTGCAAAACAGTGGAAGTCCTTGTAAGGCGTTTTACACTAAAAACTTTTGTGGTGAAACTGGCGTCTAACAGAATTTTCATCATGGTTTTCGACGAGGGCCCTCCTGCCTTTCACATCTGCTTACTTCTCTTGAAGTCTGGATCAATGCTGTAGAAGGGCGCTTCGAAGTAGGTGTAGTGTATATCGATTTCCACAAAGCCTTTGACAGCGTGCACCATCAACGCCTTTTACCTAAACGGAGCGTCCTTGGCTTCGGGGAGAAGCTTTTGAACTGGAAAAATTCATTTCGGATCGGTCGAAAATAACGCGTCGGTATCAGAGAGGATACATCAGACTGGGTGAAAGTGGTTAGTGGCATCCATCAAGGAAGCGTACTCTGTCCCTTACTTGTAATCCTTTATGTAAATGACAGTCTTAAGAAAATTACCTGTGGTAAGATCATCTTTGCCGATGGCATTAAGCTGTGGCAAGTCATTAAAATACCGAGCGATCAGACTGCTTTCCATAATAATCTGCGCAGACTGCAAGCATGGTCCAAGAAATGGCTCCTAGATTTCAATGTGCAAAAGTGTGCCGTTCTCCACCTGCGTCCAACTAATTATCTTCCAAGTGACGTGAGGGCATATTTCCTAAAAGACACTCGAATTCCCATTGAATCTTCGCAGAAAGACCACAGTGTTTGGATACAGAGCAATCTGAAGCCAATATTGCAATGTCTTAAGGCTGCAAACACCGTCATGCGAGTACTGCAAGCTATCAAAAGTGCGTTTGCATCTTTCGACTATGACCTCTTTGGTAAAGTCTACGGCATCTCCGTTCGACCTCACCTGCAATATGGCATGCAGGTATGGTGACCATGGCTTGCAAAAGGCAAAATCTAACTCGATAAAGTGCAAAGTCGTGCAATAAAGCTTGTAAGAGGTTCAAAATAATACCCTAATATAGAGAGACTGGAATGCCTACATATATTCCCTCTGTGTTATAGGCCGCAACAAGGAGATATTATCTTAGTTTACAAGATAATACATGACCTTGAGCAAGGGTTGTGCTTTGAGGACATGTTTCAGTGGTACCTCTCGCCTTATCTTCGTGGACACGACATGAAACTGCGCATGAAAATGTTCAGTTAAAATCTCTGCTTTGAATTATTCATGCAACGGTTAGTGAAATAGTGGAATGCTCTCCCGCAATCAGTCGTAGAGGCGACGTCTCTACAGCTTTTCAAGAATCGCTTGGATAATTATATGTGTCCCTTGTTTTACTTTGACGATCTTAACCCGAAATAATACCACGTCAACTCCAGACATAAGTTATTTGTAACAATACAATGCTACTTATATTTTGTTAATAGCATTTGTATAGTGTATATTGTTAAGAGTAGGTACACAGATGTATATGACACACCAGCATGTAAACAAAAGGCTTTTCAAAGGCGTTGCCTATCCCCCTCACCAAAGAAACTGAAATAAATTGAAATATTTCTACTACATGGAATAGCCATTTATCATTTAAAAAGCATTGGTTAGCGCTATGGCTGTGGGTTAATGTTAGTGGAAAGACCATCTAAGCCGAGTCAACAAGGCGTATTATCAGGAAAACACTGTCCTTTCTAAGCTACCTAATTGAATTAATTAGCACATTAATTATATTTAACCGAACGCTGCAAAAAGTCTGCATCACACTTTTCAGCATTTGTCATATGCGGGCCGCTGCGAAAAGTATGAGGACAGCATACTCCAACTTCAATGTGCTGAGGACTGAGTACTGAGCATCAAGTTAAAACAAACCTTTTCGATTCCACCTGCGGAAACTCCAGCGTAATTTTCTTGCGAAAAATGATTATTATCCAATAACTCATGTCAGCTATTGAATAAAATACCATCGAACGATTATCAAGGGAAGTTTTTTCATCAAAATAACCGAACAGATTCCAACTTTGGTATTTTATGGATCGAAACACAAAACTTGCGAACTTCGGAAGCCCAAACAATATAATATATAAATACACATTTAATTTTCAAGTAAGATAGGAAATTTCTTAAGTCAATTATTAAACATAGAATTCGGATCGAAAGGGCTCTGATAACGCCAACTTCGAGAACCAACATCACGTCACAGCCCTAAGAAAAGGTGTTGACTTACTTTGCGTGCGTCTTATGCCGCGATGGATGAATGGGGCAGATCTTTCTGTCTTCTTATGTTGGTAGTGATAGCAACTTCACCGGAACTGGAAATGCCAGCCAGAAGTTTCTACTGGACTTGCAAAGGGTTTTGGGCGTGATCCTCTCGACGAGTCAACTTTCATTCCGGAGATGCGCGCCCAGCTGCGCATTGACTTTGAGTAATTAGCCGACTTGTGGGTAACCTATTGCCGTATTTTCTGGGTGTAAATAAGTCAGGTTCCCTAGTTATTGATGGTTTCCCCTCCCACTACGTACGGGCCATCGCTTTAAAAGTCATTATATCCGATATGTAAAGCCAACATTTTTCTGCTTTTAAAATTAAAATTACCTTCGAGATAATTTCACATTTTGAAATGTTTTATGATACCATCTTTATTTTATTTATAATTTATGATTTAGGAAGAATTGTTTTTAATAAATGCGTACAAAATTCATTATTTGCATTATACGCTTGTAAGTAATACAAAAATTTATCATTTTCGGCATCATCTGTGTCACTCAAGTGAACGACTAATCCCTGCAGGCTTATTAATAAGCCTGTCGAGATTAGTCGTTCATAAAAGTAGATCAGAAAATAACCAATCCCATATTATCAAATAAAATATGATGACTTTTAGATAGCATTGGAAGTTTCTTACCGTTAAACGTTTATTGCGCCAAACCCATTTCCAATTTTTTAGTGATCATTGCAACTAAGTCTAATTCATCGGCCGAACTACACACCGGATTGACTGCGTTCGCATCTGATTAGATGTAATCTGTCCTGCGAATTGACCACAATCGATTCTACCTCGGTCGAATGAACACTCGCGAAAGTCCCTAACTGGCATAGTATTCTTGTGCCTGAAAATTCTTACCATGAAATATTAATCTCTGTACTGCATAACTATTTTATTTATAATTTTTCTATTACTCTCCCTTTGAAGACAGGTTTTTTAACTTGAAACAAATCCATCTTTCACGCTCTCTAGGATATATCCGGCAGCCAACTGCAGTTCGTTCGGGTATTTCTACTACAGTTCTGTTTTAACCTAGCCACTTTATAGCCTGTACAGATTAAATAACCTGAGTCGGCTTTCTTTGTGCCCGTCCGTAAGTAGGAGTGTAATAAATAAGACGATTTAGACGGAAACATGGTTTTATAATGTGGGAAGATTAGCAAAGTTTAAATACTGCACTAAGAACCAAATGTCTCGAGGCATACAGATATAAAGGAAGTGTAAGATTACACGATAATCGGAGAATTGGGGACAAAAAAGGAGCTAGTTTTCCTAGACAAAACGTTAAAATGTAAATTAAACTGTAAATAGTGTCGATAGAGATATTAATTGTCAGTTGAATGGATACACTGTTAAGTCCAGGAGCGTCAATGGTGGGGTAAAAGCCTAAAATTCTAGGGTTACAGGAGGAAAACAAACATGTCTAACCATCCAACAAATCAGAAGATTGACGGCGATCAAGAGGTGCTTTATTAATAAACCTATTTATTTACTTATAAGAAAAGCAGAGCAAGCGTTCAGTAACGCATGCATGTGTGCTTGCACTGGGTGGTCAAATGTTTTATCCAGATTCGCCGTGTTTAGGTACCTTAGTATCGAGGTTAACAAGGACACAGTCACTATCAGTAGAAGACCTACCATCGTTACATGCATCTGGTACAACACTGACAGAGAGATACCATAGGAGCGGGCGAAACAAACAGCCCAGAATAACTCCTCATGCATTTAAGGTCGACGAAAACACTAGAAATCCTTACGCACTCTGTGTGCGCGTCCCGATAATAAGGTATTACATTCGGAAGCTTATCATCTAGTCGGGGAAAAACGAAAGCTTCAAGAGAAGATGGAATAAACCCTGATAAGAGGGGAGAAATTGTCCATAGGTTGTAAATTCGGATCTGAGCAGGTAGGTAGGTAGGTAGCACAAGACTAGGCTTTGAGGAATTCGTGCAAGGCCGCACTTAGTAGGCTTTTTTAAGTTAAATGACACTGCAGATTATCTTTTAGCACGGTTTCTACGATTGTTGAGGCTGCTGGAAAAATATCAGTTATTTGAAGTTCATCAAGTGGCGCAGAATGGCTGGGTTTCGAGATGGACAAAATGTGTGATTTTCTCGATGCGCTGGTTTTATTTTCGAGAACGATATTATGTATCGCATAAAAGAGGAACGTAAAATCGAATTTTCATTTAAGATGCAAACTGGACAAGGCCTATGTGCTTTTCAACCTTATCAAAAAACTAAGGATGCACCCCAAAGGGTTCTTTATCGTACTGGGCCATACCTGCAGTTTCGGAAGCGGGCGTTACAATTTGCCATGAACCTATTTAAAACAATCAGCGGTCAATTTGGCGACTGCTATAAGATTTCTGGGAACGTCGCGTGGGATACAAGGTTGAGTTTTTATATTACCTTTTATCGTACGAAAGGTTTCGCAACATGAAACGAGTGGTTTATGGCAAGTTCGACCTCACCAGTTAGCTGTTTTTCAAAAGTACAGCGAATCAAGAGCTAAACTCTTGTTTTGCAGATCTAAAGAACGAGTGAGCCTTCGCAGCCTACGGCAAAACGCTAAGGAAAGAAAAAATACATCCGTTATATTAATGGTTTCTGACGAGGAGCAAAATGCGAACTAAGTGGATTTAAGATTTCGGAAAGTTTAGCGGTAAAAACCTCCAGATTTAAGCTTTCAAACAAATGAGATGATCGTAATTGTTGATGTGTGTCAATCATCCTTCCGAGAGATCTTATCGGAAATCAAATTAGAGGCTATAATGTTTGAAAACAACAGGGGGTTTAACAGCTTACATCTCACATGTGTGAGATAGCCAGAGGTCACGTTAAGAAGGAGCTATCGCAGCCCGACTCTCAGACCACCAGTCAGTCACTCCACACAACACACATTGGACTGACTGCAAGGTCTGAGTGTAATTGTCAGTCGGCGACCTTCCAACCCACGGCGCTTGGAAGGTTGCCAACTGACGATAAAATGTATATTTAACTGTAAATAGTGTCGAGAGGGATATAAAATGTCAGTTGAAGGGATACACTGTTAAGTCCAGGAGCGTCAACGGTGGGACAAAGGCCTAAAATGCTAGTGTTGCAGGAGAACAACATGCGTGGGAACGTAGACGCTCTACTGTCTGACCATCCAACCAATCAGGAGATTGACGGCTTGCAAGAGGTGCTTTATCAATAAACCTATTTATTTACTTATAATAAAAGCACAACGTGCGTTCAGTAACACTTGGATGCGTGCTTGCACTGGGTGGTCAAATTTTTATCCTGATTCGCCGTGTTTAGATACCTTAGTATCGAGGTTAACATGGACATATTCACCATCATTAAAAGACCTACCATTGTTACATCCATCGGGTACATCGCTGACAGAGAGACACCATAGGAGCGGGTGAAACATACAACCCGGAATAACTCCATGCGGTAAAAACATCCATATTTAAGCTTACGAACAAATTAAATAATCGTAATTGTTAATGTGTGTCAATCATCCTTCCGAGAGATCTTATCGGAAATCAAAGTAGAGGCTATAATGTTTGAAAACAATGCTATCAGCTTGAAGTTCTAGTGTAAAACCAACTATGTCGAAGTTGGATTAAATTCACGGCCCCGTTGGGGGCCTCGTAGCTCAGTTGCCTAGAGTGTTGGCTGTACTAAAGTCTTCAACCTGTTGTCGTGGGTTTGAATCCCATCGAGACCACCGAGGTTTTCACAAGTGGGTTAAATGAACTATGTCATATTCAAACCCCTCAAGTTGGTCTAAAGATGACTCTGACAAAGGCAGACAAACTGTTCACAAAATTAGATCAAGTATGCTGCTCGTGTGGGAAAATCGGCAACCGGATTCCAAATGTCAACAGCCAGGGTTTCGAATAGGGACTCAAACTTTCCAGAGCCGCAAGGTGGACTTTTGTGCTTCCGCTCAAGACCACCGTCAACGAACCTTGCCTCACAGCTGTGGACGAATTTTTTTCATGAGGAACAAAATTAATGTAACTATCGTAATCCCCTCCAATTGCCCGCTAGATCGCTAAAACAAGTCTAAACTTATGTTAGCCTCCTTCCGAACAAGAAAGTGAGATTTACAGAGCTTTCAACCTGAAAACGCTCCCGTTCGCTACAGAGACGTGGAAGGTTTACGTGAGCCAAAAAGAAACTCAAGTACTTCCATTTCGGCTGCCTCCGCAGAATAATAAGCCTGAGGTGACAGAAAAGGCCCCGTTTCCCAGGATCCTGGAAATAATGGATAACCTCGATGACCACGCAATGTGTAGGCACACACAAATGGGACGAAATGGCCATATTGTGAGAATGATAACGCGCACCTGGCACAGTCAAACAGACAGTTATTGAAGGGGCACGAAAACACCTCATACTTATCAACATATTTACGAATCCCTTGTTTTATATCGGCAGGCCTAACTTGCGGAAAGCCTGAAGCCACTATCTACAAATTAAAAGGAGCGCGCAAAAATCCTGAATACCAGGGAGTCACTCTGTCAAGGTCCAACTGACTTTGTAAGCGGGCATTGGGCTTGTCAGATCGACTATTTTAAAGAAAGGACAGACTTAGCATTCCCGACTAAGCCCGTTGCCACATCTGATCCCCTCACGGAAGAAGACTCATCCATCCACCCGCCCATCCTCTTCTGCTAAGAGTACTGTCAGTTCAGTCCACATCTGCCTCAGTTGTGACTGTACTTTCAAATCATACATGGTACCTCTAGGTCTCGTGATAGTTTCAAGCGCGTCAGGTTGTTTATAGTGAGGAAAATGCGCTGATCCGTCAACCTCAATCTATCACTCCCACACCCACAATCAGACCACTCTCCGAGCGGGTCAGTTGTCCGATGCAGAAGTGGGCGTAACTGCTGTTGACCTCGTCTACGTGTACTACGTACATGACCTGGCCCCCCAAACACAAGCACCAGGATTTCACACAAAAGGGGGTTGAACGACTTACATCTCACATGTGTGAGATAGCCAGAGGTCACGTAAAGAAGGAGCTATCGCAGCCCGACTCTCAGACCACCAGTCAGCCACTCCACACAACACACATTGGACTGACTGCAAGGTCTGAGTGTAATTGTCAGTTGGCGACCTTCCAACTCACGGCGCTTGGAAGGTTGCCAACTGACGGGATAACTCGAACCGCGTGGTCAGCCCAATGTGTGTTTTGTTAGGAGTGGCTAAATGGTGGACTGAGAGTCAGGCTGCAATGGCTCCTTCTTAATGTGGCCTTTATGGCACACCCATTCTGTGGGTTCCGAGCCATGTGTGGTGGTACGCCCATGAGTGGCTCTGGTCGTGCCAGCCACATGAGCCCTCTCCCAGCTCCGGTATTCTTCACTCTGCCATGACACCGGGCTCAGGTGGGGGAGGAGGAGAGAGTGCAGTAGATGCAGCGCAAGTGTACTATCACTTTAAACTAAAGCACGTGCAAGTCACCGTCCCTGCACCACCCTTCCGTGGAGCGTACGGTGGACATCGTCGGACTACGACGGTCGAACTGTCGGATCTCGTGAGAATACATCGCACTGCGACAGGTTAACTAGTGTCTGGAGCCCTTCCTTCCCATAATGTCGCGGGATTCGTGACCCGATATGGGTCTTTCAGTTATCAACGCATTAGTTAAAAAGATTGGCAACGATAGCCTATGTCACATCGCAAAGGCGAGAGTACCGGGAGTCAAGTCAAAGAATTTTAAGTTACTCACCGGAATAGGTTTGAATTCCCACTGACGTTTTGGAGAACTTAACCGGCTATCCATGGTCAAAGCGTTTACTGCAAATATCGATCAGGGTTTTGAATGACTGGCTGAGTTCTTTGACCTTGAGCCAACTGAATTTATTCTTATTTGTTGCCTCGACCTTCAGCTTGACGGCCGCTAGTGTTTCAATTTTTCAACGTGAATGAGGGTACTTTTAAGCATGCATCCTCTTCCGGTTGGTTCATCGCGAGGCTATCTTCGCTCACGCTTCTTAAGTTCGGTGTAAACATCTTTTCCTGGTTTTCATGCACGTAATGACGCAGGACTTTAGAGGCCGCAGAAAGGTCTAGATTCCTGTTGACAGAGTTGACATCTGAATACCATGTGTCAAGCATCAGTGTTCCGATTTTCAGGTGCCTCAGCCTAAGATATCGCTCCTTGAATGTCCGAAGTATGACCAGTTTCTCCCATATGGGTTGCAAGCTGTGAGATTGGGTCTAGCCTGCTAAGCACCAGTTTGTTCTCATGTAGGCGGATGTGCAATTTTCACCCATTTTCCCCAACGTAGTTACAGTCCGCACCATTGCAACATATTTGGAAGACAATTGCAGAGGCTTCAGTAGGGGGAGGGCAGTCTACCCTCCAAGATCGGTTGCAAGTATATGTGGACACAACCTCAAAAATGAAACACTGGTACTCCCCGAATGCGAGAAGAAGTTCAATAGGGAGTTAATTGATAGGGCAGGTGGAGGTAGTAATTAACGGATTCTTTAGAAAGCATTGAGAAAACTAGTGATTCTGCTTTCTGCTTGTCTAATTGCTGTAATGCAGTGGTCGGCAAACTCCGGCCTTTAAGCCAGATACGGCCTAGCTTGTATTCCAGTCCGGTCTAACGCGCCCCTAGTTATTTATTGTTGGATCCGGTCTTATCAGCTCTCACCTTAAATAACTTAACCTGAAGCTTCAAGGACGTGATGTGCTCATCACGAACAGGGAAGCCCACGTGCGGGCATTCGAAGCAAAGCTGATTATACGGGAGAAACAGCTGTATAAGGGCGACTAGGTCCATTTCCCGCACCTCGCCCAGTGTGATGCAGCCCTCGTTAACACCAAAGAATTCATCAGTGTTCTGTCAACCCTGCGGAATGAATTCTCTTCACGCTTCACTAATGTGCATCCTCATTCGCAAGATTTCAAGATTGTCAGCACTCCTTTCGACTTTCCACTCCGATGTGCAATTGGAGTTGATTGAACTGCAGGCTTTGGACGTTCTCTTGTCCAAGTTTACATCTGGCACTACTCTCATTGACTTCTACCGTCAGCTGCCACATGCTCAGTTTCCAATGTTGTTAGCCCGTGCCACGCGTGTGATCGCAATGTTTGGCAGCACTTATTCGTGCGAGCAGCTGTTCTCCACAATGAATTTTTATAAGAACAAGCTGCGCTCTCAGCTCACTGACAATCGCCTTAATGACATTCTGTTGCTGAACTCCTCAGCATTAGAACCTGATATTGTATCTGTCTCTAAGAGCATGCAACATCATGTTTCCAATTGATCGCAATGTATTTTTGAATAATAAACGTTTCCTTGGACACCTTGTTTCTTCTGGCCTGCTATGCCTTCTTGACCTCCTGAAATGGCCTAGTAGTCCGAAAAGTTTGCCGATCCCCTGTTCTAATGAGATGCTAGAACGGACCACGCAATGTAAATCATGACATAACATATCTACGTAAATAAAATAAGTAGGCATGTTCTATGAATTAAATGTTCAGCAAAACAACAGTCCGGGCCCCATAAAGAATCACATCATACTTTTGCAACTAAAGCAAATTTGTTTAAAATTACTGATGTGGGGACAGGGGAGGGTTTATCAGAGTCATGCTATAGTAAGGTATTCCGCAGAAAGTTACCTGAATTTTCGGGTAGATATGTTGTGCGTTACGGATTAGCCCAAAACTGTACCCAAGCCTGATCGCAATCTGTCAAATCTTGGACACACTTACACAAACGATAAGACACAGGTGGCCTTGTAGTGTAGACTAGGGGCAAAACTGCCAAGAACCAAGGTGTACAAAATAAATTAACGCTAAGTGGGGAATTTTGTCTAAACTACAAACGACAAAATGATGGTAAAAATGTTAGAGGATTGTTAGAATGCGGACTCACGAAAAACGCAGCTTCTGGATAGCAAGTGTTGTTGAGGATTGTAAAGACTCTGAACTAGATCCAGGAAGCTATGTATCAAGGACGAAGAGCAGAGTCAGGAGTTTAATTGAGACGGCGTTCGGTAGAATGCAATCGAGGAATTAAGATCGATCGTTGCAATTGACTGCAAGTAATTGAGAGAGATCAGTACAATCAAGAGGACAGCGGTGACATGCAGCAGCGAAAACAGAAGACGTCCAACATGCGAGTTGAAGCTGGCTGTTGTATTTTTTTAGCACATTAAAACAAGCATACATAAAGATTCAGGTGAACAAAAAAGATACAAACATGTAAATTGTACAAATACCTACAGCCTCGACACTAGGCTAAGTAAAGAGTTTTGTGGTTAGCAAAGATTAAATGCAACGGCGAATGCATAGTACTGGACAATTTAGCCGTCTCAATCAGCATGGCATGTCGGAGCTTTTCAAAATCGCAATGTTTGCAAAGTTGAATTCTGCTACTGTTACTGCTCACAGGTTCATTGGCACAGGCCGGTCTGACCTCTACCCGGATGCGAAAGGCTAGGTGCACGAACCTCCAATCCAGAAGAGGTTAAACCTTGTGCAAATTACTCGTGTCTGCACCTGTATGGAATAACATCTAATGGTCTAACCTCACCATTTGCGTGGTCCACACCTAAACACGTGGCATCTGAACTTCATAAATACCTCGCGTCGTGGTCTATTTTTTTGGTGTAGTTAATGCTTAAATTGCAGTTGGCAAGGTCACTGAATGTCGGCTCTGTCAAACAGAATAACAGTTGGTGGAGATATTAATATTTTGCAATGCAGCAGTATTCGCTTGTAGTGGCCGGGAACTTCGAGTTTGGCACGCACACGACAGTTCGACCGTCGTAGTCCAACGATGTCCACCGTATGCTCCACGGAAGGTGGAGCAGGGACGGTGACTTGCGCGTGATTTAGTTTAAAGTGATAGTACACTTGCGCTGCATCTACTGCACTCTCTCCTCCTCCCCCACCTGAGCCCGGTGTCATGACAGAGTGAAGAATACTGGAGCTGGGAGAGGGCTCATGTGGCTGGCACGATCAGAGCCACTCATTGGCGTACCACCACACATGGCTCGGAACCCACGGAATGGGAGTGCCATAAAGGCCACATTAAGAAGGAGTCATTGCAGCCTGACTCTCAGTCCACCATTTAGCCGCTCCTAACAAAACACACATTTGGCTGACCATGCGGTTCGAGTTATCCCGTCAGTTGGCAACCTCCCAAGCCACGGCTTTTAGCGCACCGTGATAGATTCAAGCGCGTCAGATTGTTTATAGTGAGGAAAATACGATGAGCTCTCGACCTCACTCTCTCCCCCATCCCCACAATCAGACCACTGTCCGAGCCGGTCAGTTGTCTGATGCGGAAGCAGGCGCAGCAGCTGGTGACCTCGTCTACGTGTACTACGTACACGACCTGGCCCCCCAAACACAAGCACCAGGATTTCACACAACAGGGGGTTGAAAGGCTTATATCTCAGATGTGTGAGATAGCCAGAGGTCACGTTAAGAAGGAGCCATCGCAGCCTGACTCGCAGACCACCAGTCAGCCACTCCACACAACACACATTGGACTAACTGCGATGTCTGAGTGTAATTGTCAGTTGGCAACCTTCCAACCGCAGCAATTAACGTAACCGCACACTCTTCTTCTCCCCCACCTGAGCCCGGTCTCACGACACAGGCAAGAAGACCGGATATGAGAGAGGTCGCAGGTGGCTGGCGCGGCCGGAGCCGCCCCTGGGCGTACCACCACACCTGGCTCGGATCCCACAGAGTGGGAGTGCCATAAAGGCCACATTAAGAAGGATTCATTGCAACCTGACTCTCAGTCCGCCAGTCAGCCACTCCACACAAAACGCGCATTGGGCTGACCACGCGGTCCGAGTTATCCCGTCAGTTGGCAACCTTCCAAGCCACGGCTTTTAGTGCACCGTGATAGTTTTAAGCGCGTCAGATTGTTTATAGTGAGGAACATGCGCTGAGCTGTCGACCTCACTCTCTCCCCCACCCCCATCATCAGACACTGTCCGAGCCGGTCAGTTTCCTGATGTGGGAGTGGGCGCATTGGCTCACGGATCGGCGTATCCGTCTTCGCGCGCCACAGCACGACCTGGCCCCCATAACGCACAAACCAGGATTCACAAACTCAGGGGATATGGAGTACGCACACACGGGCGAGTAACGCACCTGTAGTTGTTTTTAATGGTGCACGTACTGAGCACGGTCGCTTAGCACCATGCCAATCATGCAAACGCAACGGTCATTAGAAGAAAGGACAGAAATGTAGGAAATGGTTTCTACTAATAAGAAGGATATACATTTATAAAAGGATAGAAAGAAAGTAAGGAAGGCAGAGTTACATGTACATATGTTTCCGTATGTAGCGGGGGGAATTATCTCATGTCCGTTGGATAACCGGTGGGGAGTGCAACTCTGTGAGCAACTGAAGGGTCGGGACGAGGGTATGCTGACATTGAGCGGGGGACAACGATACCATATACGGTGACGATAATTGTTGGGACAGGGTTCAGCGTTTGGGAGTGGAAGGGGGCACCGGCATCTTCACCGACAATCGATCACTCTGACCCCATCTTCGGCTCGAGCCAAAAGTGGGTCTTTGCTCCACTTTAACAACCTATTCAGTCTTTTGGTGCAATACAAGTTATTTATTAACTATACTTTCCTCAGGGCTTATTAGATTGGTTGAAGTCGAAAAGTAGCAGGCGTACATTGACGCTTGTTTTACCGCCATCCACAGTTAGTGCAACCTGGAAAATTAAAAGAAGTCGACGGAATACTCAAAAAATGTCTGTTTTGTTTGTATATCTAGCCGGAAAGGGTGTAAACCAGGCCCACTATAGTTGGCTACAGCAGTTAACCATCCTTTTAACTATTTTTAGATAGCATTTTGATTTTCTGGAGGCATTTGTGCATAAATGTCACCCTTGGCATTAACCATCAAATAAATAAATTCGCTTCATCTACCAGATAATTTAATTGCAGTTTTTTTTCCTAGACAGATTTTATCTACTTCTCCTCTAAATTCCACTTACAATCATTTTGATCTGCTGTAAATGAACTCGAAACTGTAAGTGTGAACTTTAATCTGCCTCCGACACACCGGCGAAGGAAACAAACCTTGTAGTGAGTAGCTCCTTTATTCTTTCGATAAAGCTTGCTTCAGCCCTAGGTACCGACGCAGGAAACTGACTGGAGTGCCTAGGAGGTTCATGTTGGTCGTCAGTGGAACTTTTTCAGTGCACGTGGACACGGGTTGCATAAATTAGTTGATTTGCCGGCTTAAGCCTTTGAGCGGAAGTAGCCGTCCCCGGAGTTCTGTTTAACAGAACCGCACCGAATTTGTTTTCCCACGGTAAGGCATCTGGATTTTCACGTAGAAGGCATTATCGAATGTCCCAAGACTGAACTCAAATCTGATTTCGTCCTGCACAATATAACATGTCGGTAAATGTTGGTCAAAGTTGGGCAAAGACAAAAACAGTCACTCCAGAAACGAGTATGACACCAAACCTTAAATACATTACATATAAGCTTGAGGATTACTCGACAGTTCGACCGTCGATTACAACGAGGTCCACCGTATGCTCCACAGAAGGGTGGTGCAGGGACGGTGACTTGCGCGGGAATTAGGTTAAAGTGATAGTAGACTTGCGCTGCATCTACCGCACTCTCCCATCCCCACCTGAGCCCGGTGTCCTGACAGAGTCAAGAATACCGGAGATGGGAGAGAGCGCCGGTG
The DNA here is from genome assembly GCA_017591395.1 of Schistocephalus solidus. NCBI lineage: Eukaryota > Metazoa > Platyhelminthes > Cestoda > Diphyllobothriidea > Diphyllobothriidae > Schistocephalus > Schistocephalus solidus. The sequence goes on from WEDG01000148.1 coordinate 184,288, forward strand.
GCTGGCGAGGCCGGAGCCGCCTCTGGGCGTACCACCACACCTGACTTGGATCCCACGGAGTAGAAGTGCCATAAAGGCAACATTAAGAAGGAGCCTCTGTAGCCTGACTCACAGTCCGCCAGTCAGCCACTCCACAAAAAACACACATTGGGCTGACCACGCGGTCCGAGTTATCCTGTCACTTTGCAACCTTCCAGGCCACCGCTTATAGTGCAGCATGATAGTTCCAAGCGCTACAGATTGTTCATAGCGAGGGAAATGTGCTGAGATGTCGACCTCACTCTCTCCCCCACCCCCACAATCAGACCACCGTCCGAGCCGGTCAGTTTTCTGATGTGGGAGTGGGCACATTGGCTGGCAAGTCGGCGTACCCGTCTTCGCGCGCCATGGCACTACTTGGCCCGCATTTTGCACACACCAGGATTCACTAAATCAGTGGATATGGAGGAGCCATCGCCTTCTGACTCCCAGTCCACTGGTCAGCCACTCGACACACACAGCACATACACTGGGCCGACGGCGTGGTCTGGTGTAAGCGTCAGATTGGCAGCCTTCCAAGCCACGATTTCTATGAAACCTTGATATTTTCGGGTACGTGATGATGATGATGATGATGATGATGGTGGTGGTGGTGATGATGATGATGATGATGATGATGATGATGATGATGATGATGATGATGATGATGATGATGATGATGATGATGATGATGATGATGATGATGATGATGATGATGATGATGATGATGATGATGATGATATGATGATGATGATGATGATGATGATGATGATGATGATGATGATGAGGATGATGATGGTGATGATGATGATGATGATGATGATGATGATGATGATGATGATGATGATGATGGTGATGATGATGATGATGATGATGATGATGATGATGATGATGATGATGATGATGATGATGATGATGATGATGATGATGATGATGATGATGATGATGATGATGATGATGATGATGATGATGATGATGATGATGATGATGATGATGATGATGATGATGATGATGATGATGATGATGATGATGATGATGATGATGATGATGATGATGATGATTATGATGATGATGATGATGATGATGATGATGATGATGATGATGATGATGATGATGATGATGATGATGATGACGAAGTTGTCTATGTATTGGTGTAGGTAGTGTGCACTGATGTGGCTTAACCTCCGGTGGTTTACCGCAGGTTGTCATGGATGCGCATGTGACCGAATAGGCCTATGCGATTAGTGAATGCTCAAGGACAGTGAGGGCAGGGGAGACGGAAATCTCTGCTGTGTGTTGGTGCTCCAGGCACTGTTTCACCAGTCTCTGTACGATGGATTCGTAATTGACCGAACTGGCCGATGCGTGAGGTGAATGTGCGGTCACAATGAGGACAGTTTAGGAGAGAGTCCCCATCGCTGATGGTGGTGGTGGCGGCGGTGGCGGTGGTGGGGGTAACAGGTGATGAGTAGATGGATGTGGTCTCTATGATGGTGGGAGTAATGGAACTGATGCCAGGGTTCAGGGAAGGGAAGCCCGAAGTAGTGCTGGCAGAATTGGACGTAGAAGTTGGGATTTTCGGATTGTTGGTACATTGCGTTCGAAGATTCCGACCAGGCCGATTCGCGCACGGAAGGTGTGTTGACAGCGTGGGCATGTTGGAAGGGCCTGGGCATTGGCGGTGTTGGTCCGGGGCGCTGGTGACGTTCGTGTAGCTATTTTTGGTCTTGGCGGCGGCGATCCTGTTGGCTTCGTAGATTGCTCCCCCTGTCTTCACTGTCCTTCTCCAAGCAGGTCGGTTCCGGGCAAGGTCCTCCCAGGTCACCGGGTTGATCTGCAGTTTTTTCAGGGAAGTCTTCAGAGTGTCCTTGCAGCGTCGTGATTGACCCCTTTGTCGACGAGAACCCATGGTGACATCTTTATAGAAGAGTCGTTTGGGTAATCGTTCGTCATCCATCCTCACAAGGTGGCCACTTTATCGCAGTTGCAGTTGTTTCAGCCTGTTGTTCCAACACTTCCGTTTCCGGTATTCTGTCTTGTCATGTCAGCTTTAGTATTCTGCGAAGGCAGCTGAGGTGGAAGTGGTTGGGCTTCCGCACCTGGTTTTGGTTGATCGTCACGGTTCCGCTCCATACAGCAGCGTCGGCAATATGAAGGCTTTGTACATCTTGAGTTTGGTGCTGAGTTGGAGACCGTGTCGATTCCAGATCACGTTCTGCATGCATCCAAAGGCTTGGCTGGCTTTGGCGATCCGATGTGCGATCTCATCGTCGAATTTGGTGTTGCGGGAGAGATTGCTGCCCAGGTACGTGAAGGTATCCACAGGTTTCATTTGGGTGCCATTGACATTAACGTGAGCTGCGGCATAGATGGTAATGGGTGGCGGCTGATACATCACAACCATTTTCTCAGTGTTGATGCGAAGTCCAAAGTTGTCTTAGGCGGCAGCGAAGGGGTCCATGCTCCTTTGCATTTCCTCTTCTGTCGTTGCATTGAGTGCGCAGTCGGCAGAGAAGAGAAGTTCGTGGATGGTGGCTGTAGAGACACGCAAACGGAAATGCATCCGACGTTGGCTGAGGGTCGGCCGTCCAGCCGGTAGGCGATGCGGATCCCGGGTTAGGTGTCCGTTAGAATGGCAGGTGCAAGGACGCAGCCCTGCTTCACTCCGTTGGTCACTGCGAATGCTTCGGATACTGTCCCGTTGTCAGTAACGCGTGCCATCATCCTGTCGTGAAGCTGGCATACCATATGCGTGAAACGTTCAGGACAGCCGAATTTCTGCAGGATTTTCCACAGCCCGTCGCGATTCACCGTGTCAAATGCTTTCGTCAGATCCGCGAAGGTAGTGTAGAGGTGAGTCAGCATCTCCTGGCCCGCCTCTTGCAGCTGTCGAGCGGCGAAGATCATGTCGATTGGTCCTCGATGTCGTCAGAAACCACGTTGGCTTTCCGGGAGCAGTCCTTGTTCCAGGTGAGCATTCGACACAATACCCCTCTTGTCCCTAATTTGGAGTCAAGCAAATTAAATGCATGACGATCGACCTTAGCTCTTAAATGTGGTCTAAATATTTAGTATATTGTCGGTCAGGTTATCCTTTGGCAGCCAGTACACGCAAAAAATAAGTGACGTGACGAGAGCAACTTACTCTGAATCTACTATAGGACATTGAAATTCAGTCAGAATTTCCTGGTGACCGAACTGCGAGTGATCCAAATTTGTTCCTACATCTTCTTCAAGAGTAGGGTGCGAAGATGGAGCGTAAGTCCGCCTCCCAATGAACTAATTCACGCACAAGTTGCCGGTTCTGTGCGCATTCCGTGCGACGGTCGAACGGACATTTGTAAGTAATGCATTTTCACTTATTGCACCCTCACCGAATGTACACCGCAGCAGACGTTGGATTTATAATGAAGACTGTGTCAGATCCTGCAGTAAATAATGCGTTCAAAGCATACAGTATATAACCTAACTTATGAAATTTCATGCTCAAAATTTAAGCTTGTAGAATGGCACACATTTGAAGTTGTTACTTTTGTTTGTTGTACGGATTTGAGACGCAAAACGTTGTTTACTAAAGAAGAGTACATTTCAGATCTGTTTATTGCAGGGAAAACTGGGCAAATAGGCGCCAAATCCGATGGTTCGTGGTTCCAGGGGTTTTTCATACGCTATTGCCCATTCCGGACCTAAACTTCTTCTTTGTGTGCGTTGTACTGTTAGCGAATATTAATACAAGTTAGCAAATGTTTAAATATACCCTTTCAGAAATTGGAAAATTTTATCTTGCGTTCATGAAAATCAGGCAAATGCAAGCACGGGAAATCGCATTATTCTCGGGAAAAAAATCTGTAATAAACGTGTAAGACGGTACTATGTTTTACCACACTGATAATTGGGACTGTAAATAAGTAACCGCGACATGCCGTCAGTTTTCTCTGTCATGCCGGGTGAGAAAGATGTCCAGACAATAACTGTTTGCAGTTGACTAGGAACGAATAAAACAACCTTGTACTTTGTAGCTTGCTTTGAAGTATGGCACTGTACTTTTTATGATCTGATGACCCGGATAGTTTAAAAACCCCATATGTGAACACGATTCCTCAGAAAAATCGGGTTTAACCACAGTCAAATGAAACTCAGTGCGTCTCGTATTCATTTTCTTCCATTTGGGGGGGGGGACAAAATGGATCAGTTAATTGAAATTACAATAAAACGTTTCACCTTTACCGAGGGACCGGTCTTCACGTTCCTTTCTGCGTATTGTGACAGACAAAGCAAAGAACAGCCCTTTATACGTCGGAGTTAATGCTGATATTCGTACGAAATCGTAGGACAAATGATGCACCATGGCCGTCTTTAAATTAGTGCAGCGTACTGTTTTCTCACTGCTATCCCAGTAAGGCGCGCATGATCCCACAGAAATGATTGATTTTAAGCACAAAATAATGGGACTCACTGCGCTGTGTATTCATCCTCCTCTTTTGGGAGGGCGTTCACTGGCATCAGAAAGAATTAAATTAGAGGGAACTGTCATACATTTATTGATTGACCGATCTTAAAGTATGAACTCGGGCCTTTCTGCGTATTGTGACAGAAAGCAGCGAGGTTCTACGATTGAGTGGTGCCAGGCCGTGGGAAATAAGAAGCCCACAATGCGAACAAAACGTTCGCAGAAAGGCTGAATGGAAATGCCACCCTCGCGAGATCGCCTTCGCCGACCCACTTTTCGGCTACGGGCACTCAGCCCGCCAGCTGTACCAAGTGGGTCACCCTCTAATTCGGAATGACTGGCTAGCAAGGCAGATCCGTTTAATGACCCGCCAGGTACTCATACTAACGTGTGTTGGGCAGAATAAGGGTATTGCAGTCGATGTTGTAAAGGTGCTTAGCTTGCCCACCACTTTAAAGCATTCTCAGTTGAATTCCAGACTGGACTTTGGTGGTTGCCACGGATTGGGCGTCTTGGTGCTACAAGGGTATCGCTTCGACCCATTTAGTGAAATAGTATATCATGACTAATATGTACTCGTAACCCCGTTCAGATATTGGCAGAGGTCCGATAATGTCTAAGCCGACACGTTCGCCCGGGAAGCCAGTTATCATCGGTTGCATGGGTGCCCTCGGGGATGGGATAGGGAATTTGAATGTAGCACACGTGTTGCAGGATTGACAAAATTTTGAAACAGACGACCGACGTTGTGGCCACCAGAACCGCGTTCGAGCTGCTAGCTCTGTTTGTTTCTGTCCTCTGTGTCCTAACTCCTTGTGGAGGTTTTTCAGTAAACTTTCGACAAGCGAGCCAGGTACTACGGGACGTAACCGTTTTGTATGTTGTTTCGCGGTAGAAAAGGATGTCGTGTTCTAGTGTGAGGTTTGGCCAATGATTAAGGAGGAGTCTTGCGCCTTGCCTGGAACCGAGCATCTCTTGCGAAGTTGGCTTATTCCTGCCCTGTAGAATGGGCTGGTATATGACGGACGTGTCTGTGTCTGTCTGTTGGACTGAAGACCAGACATCTCGTGTCTGTTCGTCGACACTGATTGCGTTCACTATGGGTTCTGGAGTGTCATCGTTAGGTGGTGTCTTGGGCCCTAGGCGGGACAAAGCGTCGGCATTCGTATGCTTTGAACCTGGGCGGTATTGGCATTGAAAGTCGAAGTCTTGTAGGATTTCCTACCAACGGGTTAACTGGTCCAGTAGCCATTTGAGTGCCCTGTTGTGGGAAACGCTTGCCTCTGAGGAAGTGTTGAAAATGTTGAACGAACGTAACTGTAGCCAGCAATTCCCGTCGGAACGTGCAGTAGTTTCGTTGCGTCTTCGAAAGCGTGTGACTGGCGAAGCAGATGGGGTGTTCTTATCCATAGTTTATCGGTCTGGGAGAGGACGGCTCCCATTGCGAAACCGCTAGCGTCAGTGTCTAGAACGAAAGTTGGAGCGTCGGTTTGCGTATTTGGTAACGTAAGGACGGGTGCTGAACAGAGTGCTGATTTCAGTGTACGGAATGCCTCGTCGCATTCGGAGGTCCACTTAAATGTTCTGCCTTTCTCTGTCAGTTTATGGAGGGGTGAGGCTATATATGCAAAACTGCGGATGAATTGGCGGTAGTATGACGCTAAACCGACGAAGCTCCTCACTTGAGTCTGGTTCAGCGGTGTCGGTCAGTTTTGAAAGGTTGAATGGAGGACATGTGATCGGTTGGGTCAGGGGGCATACTTACGAGGGATCAGAGGTGACAAACCAGACCGGGTGACGTGCGGAAGATAGTGCGATCATCACTGAGCTCAGGTCAAGCCTGAGAGGTGACAATGTGTTAGCGGGGCGTCTGCAGATTAGCACGGTTATCACGGCCGTCGACTGAGAAAACGGACAGCAAAGAAGGGGGTACGGAAGGTGGTGGCTGCACATGCTAGAGCTAGAATGAGCCGACGTTCTCAGTATCGACGCCATGATTTACCGCGTTGGAGCGGCCGAGTCGTAAGGATGGATGATGAGGACGGAGAGGCATCTAAGGATTCTCAGGGCAAGGCGGGTAAGAGCATGGGAGAATGAATAGCATGAAGATCTCACTAACGCAAATCTAATTCAATCTGAATGCCCGGGGAAAACCTCGTTCCGTATCAGTAAGCCTGTTGTGATATCGTAAAAGCCTCAGCAGTAGTGTGCGAAACCCACCTCCTACAACATATCAAAGAACGGTCCTGTAAACGTCGGAGTTAATGCTGATATTCGTATGAAATCGTAGGACAAACGATGCACCTTAAACATGGCTTGCTTTAAATTAATGCAGTGTTCTGTTTTCTCACTGCTTTCCCAGTAAGACGCGCATGATCCCACAGAAATGATTGAGTTTAAGCACCAAATAATGGAACTAATTGCGCTTTGTATTCATCTTCCTCCTTTGGGAGGGCAGGGAACGGTCATGTATTTATTGATTGACTGATCTTAAGGTATGAACTCGGGCCTTTCTGCGTATTGTGACAGACAGCAGCGAGGTTCTACGACTGAGTGGTGCCAGTCCGTGGGAAATAAGAAACCCACAATGCGAACAAAACGTTCGCAGAAAGGCTGAATGGAAATGCCACCCTCGCGAGATCGCCTTTGGTGACCTTCTTTTCGGCTACGGGCTCTCATCCCGCCAGCTGTACCAAGTGGGTCACCCTCTAATTCGGAATGACTGGCTGGCAAGGCAGATCCGTTTATGTGCAGTTGAATGACCCGCCAGGTACTCATACTAACGTGTGTTTGGCAGAATAAGGGTGTCATTGAGGAGAAGGCAAAGCGGGTTTCTGGAGGAACTGCTTTATTCCAAAAAACGGCAGAAAACAGCGGATCTCTAGCTCAAACGTTCCGGCCAATGGCGTGCCAATCGCGGAGAGCGTTCTGGAATCTTCTGCATCGCGTTGATTGGTCACCTCCCACGCTGGAGTCTCCTCGTGGAAACTTCTCGAAAGTTTGGGCCGCATGAGTGCGCAAAGGCTTCACGCGGACTCGGTGCAGCAGCGCACACTGATTGGCTTCCGGGTTTCCTGCGTGTCTTTCCCAGCCGGTTTGGCTTGTTTGGCGCGTGTCTTCGCGTCCTCTTTTCACCTTAGGCCGTGACTCCATTGCTGTTCACGTCACGACCTGTCAAAGCTGTTTACAGCATGCTCAGTCGAATGTCAGACTGGACTCATGTGGTTGTAACCTTTGAAGACTCACTCCTAGACGCATCTTAACAGGCAAACTGGCGTTGTGGAGAAAGTCCAGGACAGGCGGTAGTGAGGGTGTGGTCTTTCACGAAAACTAGGTCAAAACCCGCGGTTAAATTACTCAATCTATTATCGCCAACTGTGACACCAGAGAACCTGTCACGGCTTATTCACTTCCACACCCCAAATGTCTTGTACCACTTTGGGTTCCCACGGCGATTGAAACCCCTACACCCTCACCCACCCTCACCGTCCCTTCATCACTGCTGGTTTTCTAGCCACATCCTTCGCCAGTGTAGAAGGCCTAATCTATATAGTTAGAAGCAAATTCTTCTGTAATTTTCTCCTTCCGATAACTATGACTGAACAATAGTAGAAATGTGGGCAAAGAATTGGTTTGCAGCTCCACTAACCAACAATGAAATATCGTACGACCCTGTTAACCCAGCATTGAACACAAAGCATAGGGTTAGTGCTAGTTTTGGTTAGATTGAAGTGTAGATAAGCGTTGACATGTAGACGTGTAATATGGCTTAATTCCGAGGTAAAAAAACAGCTCTCTAAAGAGGACGGTGGGTATATAAATTTCTTTTCATAGCCAACAAGTTACCACTCTTCGTATTGTCCAATCCCCATTGCCAACGTTCCCATATTACGCACGCCTTCCTATCGACTGTGTTCGTAAGTTGGGTCGTACAATAGGTCCTTGCCGGTTAAAGGGGTTCGCACAACCTAGTCATTAGCTTGCCCTAAATTTGTAGTTTGAGATATTTTTTGATATTTTTGGATGAAGTTCGGATCGACTGCCCGCGCCTTGGTGACCGCAGGTGGAGCTTTCGGGTCAAACCTGCAGTCTACTTAGATCATCCCCATCAAACAAACTTAAACAGCCTGAAAAGGACGTGCGTTGCGAACGCTTGAGAGCCCGAAAACGGAACATACAGTTTCTCATGAATCCTGGCCAGGCGGACACATAAATAACCCAAAAGAAGAATGATTGAACGACAAGATCCGAAAGTTTTAACGGATATTAGTCATTACAGCTTCCTTTGCCGGTCTTCTTTTTCGACTGCTTCACAGCCGACGACCAAGACGATTGGAAGTTGACTGAACTGTGCTCACTGCATAACCATTGTCGCCAACGGGCCGCAAATCGTAACGATAAGCTAATAGTTTAAACCTGTTTTGAAATATACTGATATCTACGCCACCACTGCAATCACTGTAATTTTCTCAGATGGCGGCGTTTTCTTAAGCCTCTTTTGGTCTATCAGTAGGAGACCTGAGCCTCGTTCATTCGAAATGAGGCCATATAGTTTTGCATAAACGTTTTCCTGCTCAGTATTTCAGAGCACTTAAAGATTGGGATTTCGGATTACAGAGTTATTTAGTGGCATGGCTCTCGTCCCTCGAGGGCAATTTTTCTAGAGGTTCGGAACAATGTGAAGTGCAATTTCAAAGTCAGCATGTATTATGATAACAGAACGCCCGCGCAGTAACATCTCAAGGCGCATTTACTGATATTGATTTTTTAGACATTATCAGTGAGTGGGGCGGAATAGCTATACACAGAACACAACCTCTAGAAAGCCCAGCCATGGTTTTATTCATCAAAATGTGCGAGTCGCCTTCATATCTTCATAAAAAAAATACACACTAGAAACTTTAGTTATTAAACATTCAAGCAATGCAACTGTCATCAACGCAACCCTTTGGCATAGGCTCTTAGATCTAAACCTCTAGGAGAACTCCTTTATTCATTGAGGAATGCACTGTTCACGACTGTGCATTCATAACTTCATTTGCCAATTTTGGGGTGGGCTGAGCTTACAGAAACATGGAGCAGTCGTCTAGTAACCACAGTTAGCCATCGGGATGCAGCTTATTACGACGGTGATCGATGGCAATCGTCCCGAACGTCGAGGGCAACCCGAGTAGAAACGAAAAGGCGGATTACACGAAGTAGTTAAAAAGAAGATGCGAGTTGCCTGAGGTTTCGGATTTTCACTTTGAGGATCGGTTCGAGTGCGAATACGAAACAACAGGCCGATAAACTTCCTGCTCCAGAGATCGCACCTTCTTCCTACGATAAGGTCAGGCCCATGTCCGCCGTTGCGATTATTTTGTCCTCTGTCACCTGCAGCCAATCACTGAATGACTTATGTTGATTTGTTGTGGCCAAGACGCGGCTGGCTCCAGCAGCGAATCAACTAGGAGCTTATGGCGGCCATGAAAACAAAGTTACAATGCCGCCAAATTGGGAACGGACTATCACGGTACTTGGCGGATGCATAGTAAGTATGACGTGAGCCCTATCCCACATGCAACTGGTACCCATTGAGAAATTCGAGATTTGCCCTTATTTAACTTGAATGGCAGTGAATGATTCGGTAATCAAATTTAAATAGGCGAAACACAATGCGTTTTCGCCCTGAAAATTTCTATATACTTGCCACGGTTCTGTCTGCCGGTCTTCTACGGACAGAATCTAGGCAGCGGTCATCGTTGTATACAGGGATTTGGTAAATATGGGATGGATGAACTCACACAAAAATTACTCAAACGCAATTTCCTTCCAAAAAGATGGCCTTATATTACCGGATCATAGTCATCACGCATGTGCTTTGACGATGATGGAGTAACATCCGACCCGACCGGTGACCTGGACCGAAACATCTGCGCCCATGAACAGGCAACAACCGACGCCAGGTGGCAAAACAGCCACCAAATGTATGTTATACATTTTACATTCAAGACAGCCTTCGAGGTCGAAGTGGCCGCTAACGCTGTAATGATGGGTTGTGGGAAGTACAGTTTGAGGAAATATCAAGATCGACAACGAAATCACCAAGGGATCACAAAACCAGCCAGGCCTTTCACCAACTCCAGTGCTCACTTCGAATTCCTGAATGCGGCGCCTGAACATAAAACTCAAGAATCACATAGCAATCATCCTAGCAACGTTCCTAGACATGGTGAAGACGAGGTGTTTACAAGAGCCGAGCAAGGAAATTTGACCAAGTTCACTGCAGTTGCCGACAAGATTTAGTTTCACTATCGCAGGCCTGGCGCACGGCTGTGTGAAATGTCGTCGCAATCTACAAAACCCATCACATGCAGTGGAACAAAGCGAAGGAAGTGTCGCCAATGTCAAGTATCACGGATGGATGTCAAACCCCGAAAAAAACTGTGTAGCCACATTTTGAGAGCGATATTTAGTGTATGTATTCCGAAGACCAACCTGCCGCCAATCCATATGAAATGCTACCCTCACCATTGACATCAACGAAGAAGTCGTATCTGACATCCTGATCTCACTCTGTACTAGAAACGCGAACTCAGCTCTAGCCTCTACCCACTGTGATCGCAGATTCGAGTCACGCATCAGCCTGGTCGGTCACTACCGGATCCATCGCACTGCGACCGACGAAAACATCAGAGGCCCTAGCATACACTACTGCTTCGGCGCATTAGGTTATCGGCACCTGAAAAATCCGCACAGCACACCCCGTAGACTGGCTATGAATCGGCTAAAATGATGCGCGTCATTTCTCAGTAACGCGTAGCGTTCAAAAAGCGCTCCTGTGGCACGTATACGACCCACTTTGTCAAATTCCAAATATTTGCAATAAAATACCCAGCTCACTTAGGTTAGGCGTATAGTTTGCTGTACGGGAAAATCAACGCGCTTCCCACTATAACCATTCTGAAGTGCGGCGATTTACCAAGACGCGTATAGGTTCCGGAAAATCGGCGGTCTTTTCCCTATAATACATCTCAGGTACGTGATATTACCCTAGTGCCTTGTGATGTTGCGAATCGACGAGATAAATCAGTCTTTCCCGAAAGGTTAAGAGTCATAATGCAAAAGTTCCTTCTTAATGTGTTCGTAGCGGATTATAGGTTGCTGTAAAATACAGCCTGTTACATACCCAGGTCGAGTTTGGTGATCGCAGGCGGATGTATTAGGTTCACCAGCCACTGCACATATGTCCATCACCGGTTGTCTGAAATGAATGGGCGAGATAAGTGCAGCGACTGTCAAACAGTCGCGCTGAAAACTTAATCCAGCTAAGATCATCACAGTTCCAAACTTTTAGCAAACAATTGGTTTTTTCGTATGGTATGCTACCTTGCACATTTTAAAACGCTCTGTTATCGAATTATCTTTAGTCTGAATTTGTCCTTCACTTAGATTAGCTTTTAGTTATCAGCAACGATAAAATGCAGGGTCTACCACGTGCTATAAAACTATAATAAGTCCCCATCAACAATGTAGGTCATGCAGCCTTTCAAACGGAAATTTCTGCCATCTAAAATAGACCGGCATGAATAAGCGCGAATCTAGTCACGAAACCGCATCGATTGGCAGTATTCGGAGGTTCACTGACATATAAATAAATTCTCATTTTTTCCGAGCGCTTGCGGCTGGAGGGATCGGGAGAATTGTATGACAGCATACACTGGCACCGGCCTAGAGGCAAAAGGTTGAATGCAAAAAGATCGAAGCTAAGCGCGCCGGCGAACGGTCTACAACTTTACCCAGAATGGTTGGACGATTCTACAAGGGAGCTTGTGCTTGCTGGGAATGGCGTGGAGCGGCTTAACAAGTGTACGCACAGCAGTGTCGCAGTCTCCTTTTGCAAAAAACTATATCTTGGCTAAAGTATGAAATACATTTGGCGGTGTCGCTGAATGATCACATTAGGCACATTGCGTGATTGAGAAGTGACATAGGCATAAGTATTTTTGCGAGATGGTTGTTATTAACTGAATAGTCAACTGTCATAACTCTTCTCACTGTAGGACACTGAGTAAAACTTTCTACCAACCTGGTATCGTTTTTCTCACTAGTTTATCCCGATCTCATAAAAAAAACATTTCAAAATATTCCGTTCGAGGAAAGGAACAATCCTTCTTCTCAGGGAAAACAAGGTGCTCTTTCGAGGCAAACTTTTTCCATGGATGTAACTCTTGAAACACTTACGTTCGTGACTGCCACTTGGACAGTTTTCTCAATTTTAAAAGTCTTGTACTTTAGAGAAAAGCCTGTTTTCATGCGTCCCGTAACTGTACAAAAATAACTCACGAAAAATGTTTCATCAAGGCCTTCTGGATATTTTCCATTTTCACCAACAATTACCCAAACCATCGTTTTCTGTATAATTTTACAGGAAGTCTGCAATTGTTTAAGAGTATTTTATAAGGTAAACGAAGAACTAGGTTTCAAACCTCTATGCCTTGGTGGCACCGACGTTTCTCGTCACTGACTTTATAGCTAGCCTGCACAATTCGCTGTCCGTGACCAACGAAACCGCAGCGTACTCCACGGTGAACCTAACGAGTAAACGTGTATTTAGAATTGAATTCTTACAATCCTCGGCCAGCGATTAAAACCGCCTGTTATTACTTGAAAAGGCTAGCTCAAAACATTTAGCAATATTAGTTGATGGAGAAAATATAAAGTGGTAAAAGTAGGGTGGTTTCGCAAAAAAAAGACTGATCGTGTAAGGCTTAACTCAGAAACATACTGGACGTGCATTGAAATAGTTACGGTTCTAACCACCGGAAGTAAAAATCGATTGGCATGTTTTCCAAACACACACACTGAAGCTAGTGAATTTGCCCTAACCGTCTGCTAGGATAGCTTCGGTGTCAAGGGACGTCAATAAACAGCATGCATCAGCTAATAATTACTTGATACACATTTATTTAAAAGATAAATAGATCGGGCCTAAATAAAAGCGCGCAATCAGTAAATTTTTCGAGAGAGTGAACCTATTAAAGGGTTGCAAGTTTGACAAAACTCACCCCAAATAAACTATCCGTGCAGGAAGCAACTTTTATCTATGCTTTTTGTCATACATGCTTGGACTAAAAATTAAGTGCTTATAACGAAGGAACCACCCAAACGAATACGAAACGAGCTGATAGGTGAGCCCACCATAAAAGCCTAAACGCGAGTTTAAAACAGGTATTCTATGAGGCGAAGCGCGGCCTAAAGAATAAGTCCTAAGCAGTTAGAGGAATTATAAGTAACGTAACGTTGAGCAATCATTACACTGCTTTGGGTGAAAGTTACAGTCATTACGACAGGCGAATTTTGAAATCTACAGATGAACTCAATTGAACAAATGTTTTCAGATTCCGTTATAATGACAGCACCACCCAATTCAATATTGAAAAAAACTTTCAGTACAAGCCTCACTTAGCCCCCTATATTCCCGTTTGTATGGTATAGAAACCGAACAAATTTTAGGAACTGTAACATAAAACGATCGCCTACAATCGAAGGCCACACGTCTCAGTAACACATCCCGGGTAAAAATTAACTTTGTAATAAATTTGCACGTAAGTTAAACAAATATAGTGCAAGCAAACATATAAGAACGTTAGTGAACATTTTGCAGTTAACTTCATCGAGGAAGAGCCGGGGCCGTAGGCAAATATGCGGGTGGATTTCTGACGCATTTACACCTATCCTCTTCTTTCACGCCCCTCATTGTTGCTTCAATATGATTTCCGCATCCTAAAATGCAAGTATTCGAATTTCCATATACCTGCCCAGGTCTTTTTATTGCAGGTTTTACAGTCCACCAAGAAACACATGACGTCGACTGTTTCGAATAAGAACGCAACAATCCACAGTGTTTTATTTACAATGTATTGGGTCAAACAAACAAAACCGAGAAACAAATGGACATAGAAAAAATAACAGTTGTTTAAAATTCGCTTGTAGTTATACGGAGAAAAGAGCTTTTTAATATACTCTTATGATAAAGAGAATCAGTTAGAATGAAAGTTTCATATGTCACTGGATCTTCGGCATCTGTTTTAGGGGAGTTCTAGTTTAAATACATTTTACTTATTTTATTAGGACTTTACAAGGTCTTTGTTGGGGCTGTTTATCTCTCTTACCATATCCAACAACCTTGGAGATGTGGCATCAAACGCATGCTCAAGTTTGCAGATGTCATCCAAAAGTTGTTTCACGGTCCGGAAATCTAGTAATTGGCGTATACTGCGATTATTGGTAAAACTTCAGACACATCGGCGTGGTGTCCCTGCTTTGTGTGTTATTTTTGGTTTTTTAAGAAGATTAAAAACAACTAGTTAAGGTAGTTTGCTGCTTTCTGAATCTAAGCCCATAAGAAAGTGTTTTGGTCTTTGTATATTCTGGATGCAACAGGGGCCGAAACTCGCAGAACACGTTCAGGCATTTAAGTTTATTTCTTAGTTTTAAATTTTCAGGATTGATTGTTTGCCCAGCACAGTCATGCTCTCAATCATTGGAATATCATAGTATATGAGTTCTTATCACGATTTGTCACAGCTAGGAACTAGTTCGTTTCAAGCTTTCTTGTTATCAGGGCTCTATTTGATAAATTTTGAGCCTCCCACGGCTCTTTGTGGGCAACTGTCATGTCCTTGTCGTTGATAAGCTACTATAAAACTATTGCCATTGTTTGAATGTTATCAAGATATGTGATGTCATTTGCAGCATTTCACTTGTTGATAGCGTGCTGACCAAAGCAACTTGACTTCAGGAGAACTCTTCGCAGTTGTTGTATAATGGGTTAAGTGTCGCTTATGTCGTCGAACTTGACCAGTAACATCGATAGAGTAAAGCTCTTTATTTCAAATAAACTACCCTACTGGACTTATAACACATACGGATCTTTTTGAACCGATTTCAAGTTCCTTAAATCACTCCATTAATAGCTCGGATTTTGGTAAACATTACAAGAATGATTCCACAAATTGTAAAGACATGAGTTTGGATTTTAAAAAGATTCATATACTCGGCTCCTCGGAAAATTTGCACCACTATTGGAACAGTATGCTGCTACAGCCGAGAGACTTCGGATGAGCTAAGATCGGAAAATATGTTTCAAGTTCGAAACGGTCACTCTATGCAAACTATCCATTTATCAGAGCATTTATCAGTGCAACAGTTTACGCCGGGTAAAATTTTAAACAAAAGGCAATCCTCTTTGTCAGCAGCAAGAGTTTTTTTTCAATGTATGCCATCGATTTGTTTTTTATTTCGCATACGATTCTTATGATAATAATACCCTCTAATATCAACTGTGAAGTTTGTCGAAAATTGGGTGAGCTGGAAACGAGGCAGCGAAAATATTTCTGAAATTGAAGAGTGTGGACTTTTCAGGGAGTTCGTTCGTTCAAAAATATTATGTATAATGAAAACTTTTTCTAGAAGAGGTATGGAGGATATTCATTCTGTGGGTGCAGTTAAATTACAAAAGGCAGATAAATAAGTGAGAATGGAGCCTTATTGGGGGCTTGGTTGCGGCATATATATGCCGATACCGGCAGCGTGTTGAGGCTACGCCACACCAGTTACCGGTACGGGATTTCGATAAAGGTTAAGGAATAGCAAACTGGAGAAGAGTTTTAATGTCAAGTTTACACAAATCATTTAGCTTATGAGCCAAATGGACCAGCCCATGTACACATATGAAAATTTACATGCGAATGGAGGAGGAAAATGGTGACTTAATTTCAAAGGACCACCTGCTCAATCTAAAACAGGAGTATATAGTCATTTCTGGGGAAGTTGCGGATTAAAAAGACAATTCGGTCTCTCTCCGTACTGAGAGTCAGGTTACAATGACTCCTTCACCTCAGTACGTACTTAATGATCAGCAGGCCATCATGTGAGGCACCCATGTCCAGCTTTAGTCGTCTTGACATTTTTTGCAATCGAATCCTGGTGGATGGAGGAGAGAGACTTAATGGAGTGTAAACATTCTTTTACTATAGATGAAATGAAAGTCGCTACTGCGCCTCGCCGGTCAGCCGTGGAATACGGTCTGCGTAACGGTCAAACTATCGCTTCGACCCAAAAAGCACGTCTCGGTCATCACGGAAAAATCGGAGATATTAACTCCAAAATAAAGTGGTGTTCCCCAAGGCTCTGTTCTCGGTCCCTTACTCTTCATCCTTTAGGTTAATGACAGCTTTTAGGGACTGGACTTTGGATAGTTCATGTTTGCCAAGGACGTTAAGCTGGGGCAAAGTCAGTAAGAGCTCGGGCGACCAGAACGCTCGGCAAGATAATTTGCGCAAATTGCAAACATATTCCTAGAGATGGCTCCTAGATTTCAATGTGCAAAAGTGTGTCGTCCTCTACCTGCGTCCAACTAACTACCTTCAAACTGACAACATGAGGGTATACTGCCCGAACGATACTCAAATTCCCATAGAACCTGCACAGAAAAACCTCGGTGTTTGGACAAAGAGCAAAATGAAACCGTGTATGTAATGCGTCAAGGATGCAAACAATGTCATGAAGTACTGCACGCTATCAAAAAAGGCTTTTGCAGCTTTCGACAAAGATTTATTTGGGACTGTCTACGCAGCTTCGTTTGACCATACCTAGAATATGGCATACAAGTGTGGTGGGTATAGCTCGCCAAAAACAAAATATGTCTCGAGAAAGTGCAACGTCGTGTAACGAGTTGGTAAGGGGTCAAACCTACCACCGGAATGCCTATCTCCTCTTACCTACAGGCAGCAAGGAGATTAGCGTATCTTGGTTTAATGACAATACATGGCTTTGAGCATTTGTTGCGCTTTGAGGACATGTTTCAGTGACACCTCTCGCCTCATCTTCGTAGACACGCAATTAAGTTGTCCATGAATATTTCCAGGCTAAACCTCCGCTCTGAACTCTTCAGGCAACCAGTAATAGAGCAATGAAATGATTCCCCGCAATCAGTCGAGGTGGCGACGTCCCTACAGCTCTTCAAGAAAGGCTTAGATAATCGTATATGTCCCTGGTTTTTCCTCGACAATCGCAACCCAAGCGAAATCATGACAGGGTTATTTGTAAAAACAATGCTACTTACATTTTGCGAATACTATGTTAATAGTGTGATTTGGTAAGGGTACTTATACAGCTTATATGACCATGTTAGCAATAGTTTTCAAAGGCATTGCCTAGCAACCTCAACAAATAAACGGAGATAAACCGAATCATCCATTGTAGCATCCAAACCACTTCAGACGCCATAGTTTGTGGTACATGTCTTGCAAACATGCTAACACCCAGGTGTTTCACAGGTATTTATCTTAATAAACCTGTTGTAGACAGCGACGATGAAATGTAACCCAGAACCCCTATCGTTTAATTCTTCGGATGAGTCCATCAGTACTACATATCGTGTAGTATCTAAAACGTCGATTCTTCGCATATTTTATTCAATCAATGACCGATATGCATAATTGCGGGGCTGATCAAGAAATGACACCAAAGCTTGCCCTTGCAGGAGAACTTGAGATTGTAGAAAACATTTTTCTAAAGAACGGGTATCAAGGTTGAGTTATTGTTAAGAAAGTGGCTGAAGCTCTACTGAGCACCCTTTCAGCAGCTGAAGTCCATGTACTGATCTGGAGCTCCCCCATCCTATACGGAGAGTATAATTACAAACTGCCGGCCCAGACCAAAAATTGTGGGCCTTTATTCTTTTATCTGCTTCTGTGGGGCAGAATATATTGGTCGCAATAACCGGCGTTTGTCCAGAAGAATAAGAGAACACCTTCCAGCATGGTTAGAAAGGGCCAAATAAACAACTCAATTATCGCTTATAGGATAGACACGGACCACCACGCAGATGCAAGCGAGACCCTTCGGGTGAGTAACAAGGCCCCCTCAAGTTATTCAAAATCCCGTTGACAGCGTCTGTTGCCTACGGCAGAGGCGGCTGCAATTACGTTACGCAAATCGGTCCTGTGTGCGCAGAAGAACTTCATACAGGTGCCATAGTTACTATGACCCAAAGCCACCAATCCAACCGCCTGCAATCTGTCCCGATGGCCACCATCTGCTCCCTGAGGCTGAGCCATTTTCTTTATTTCCACCTCCCTCACCTTACCAATAGCACTATTTTTGCTTATTGCCTGCATATTTTACTTATTTACATAGCAATGCACATGTAAAGGCTTGCGGAGAATTTATAGAAAGCAAGTGTTTTATCCCCAAAATGTCGTTCGAATACCTCTTATCTGATGTGCATAAGTATGAGCAGAGAAGAAATTGGCAGCCGGACGAAGGCACGTCCGGAGCCACAAGGACGATGTCCCAAGTGTGAGACCATACAGAGTCGTCACAAAGCTTCCAGTGGGGTCATGTGTGAGTCAGTCTTGAAGTCTTTTGCCTGTTTAGGACAGCCAGGAGTGGCCGCGAATGCTGCGCACATATAAGTAGTCGCGACAGGTTCAGCGTTGCACCATGCGCCCACAGTTGGGCCACTGAAACCCTTTTGGCAAGCCCGTGAGAGCCATTGCTCTATTCGACAGTAGGAGCTACTAAAGAGCATATAAGAGTAAATTCTTCTGTCTGTAGTATCACCGATCTGCCCTCATTGCTTGGACTTTTGAGGATGGCAAAACATATATAAGGGACCTCTGGCAACTGTTCGCCAGGCGTCCCATTAAGACTGATTCGCTGCGACAGAAAATTCAGGGCTCTAAAAGGACTTTCGGATACGCCCCATAAGGTACCTAATTTGTTTATTTTGTTTTTCAAAAGATTTTAACGACTGCTGAAACTGGGCAAACCTCCTGAGAATACTACAGTTTGTTATTTCACTACAGTTCAGTTCATTCGGGGACAAGACTTCTTCAGAAATCGTCGGCAATGAACTGCCGACTTCGTAGTTAACTGGACGTAGTATACCGGTTATAAGTTCCGAGAAAAAAACAATACAAATTAATTCTTCAACATTCCCTTCTGCGTTTTTTTCTTATCTGCCCGGTAACTGGTCATGAAAATCAGACATGGAGACTCGCTAATAAAAGAAATAGAGAGAACCGTAATTAACCTCATGGCTCGCAACCGAAGCCAGAAATCGCCCACACAGTCCTGAGAATTGGATAACGGTAAAATCGTCCACCCGCGGTTAAACATACGCTTGAAGCACTTCGAAAACCGATTTAACACCCAAATAAAACGACTATCAACTGATAGGCTGAAGCCACATCAATGTATTACCTACAGGCCACTTTGAAACCATCCAGATACCGCAATAGGAATGGATAGGAACCACGGGTGAAAGCTGAATCTGCAGTCTCCGTAGAACTCAGTCATAGATGGGACCCTATCAAAATATTCAAAGGTCACTGCAGATAAACTGACAAGCATTATAACCTCAGAGCTCTGAGACAGAAGCTTGTCTCGAGAACACCGAAAGGAGCAGTGTCAACCGAGAGACAGATTAACACTGCCGACAAAGAAAAGGGAGACTGGAAGGGAATTTTCTGGCTCATTAGCCGTAATTAGCCAGTCATAACCAACCCAAGGTGGTGCCCCACCTAAGGCTCGAGCCCGCGACCCGTTGCTCAGAAGCACAACGCTCTAACCATTGAGCCCCGGGCTCGTTGGTTTAGACCGACTGACTGGCTGATGGCGGCTAATAAGCCAGAAATGGCCATTCCAATCTCTGTTGTCTTTGTTGGCATTGTAAATATGCCTCTACTAGCCACTGTGCGTCTGCTGGCGGAGCTCGAGAATGAGCCACATGACGTCTGAGTTCCGTTAACGATCAGTGAGCGTTCATCAACGAGTGTCAACTTAATCAGGCCTGACCTCACGTGCACTGGTTAAAATAAGATGCCCTTAAAAATACTTTTGGTTTTCCTTTGTAGGTGGTGCTTTACATGTTTACAACTGGACCTAGGAGATTGCGAACACCTCCAACAACCAGGGCAGGACAAATGTGAGCTGGATTGTGACAGAATCTAGCAACCCGACCAAGCATCTCATACCTGACTTGAGTGCTGTATGATTTATTCACCATTGAAACAATCGACTGAATGTGGAGTGGGAGGTCTATTTGCCTTTTTGGTTGTGCCTTCCATAAAACCTTACCGATGTCCTGATGTATAACAAACACGGGTGGCAGTTCAACCTGTTATACCTCTAAAAAAGCATTTACCTGTCCTCTTAAAGGGTCAACTAACTCGGCACGACTAAATTTAGTGTCCTAGTAACCGACGTCCCGGATTGTGTTTCCCGAACCTCAACCTCGGCACGTAGGAATGTTTTGGCGGTCTTGGAATTACTTATTTCCGGAAGAAAACCGAGAAAACAAAGTCCAGGTTCGATATAATGTAAATTTACGAGTTTCACCCCAGCCTCTGGCAAACCCAGGGGACCATCACGGCACCTTCGCCTCACAAAACCGTTTGGGTCGTTAAGACCATGCTCTGGTATTTTTGCGACTTTATAGCAATTGGAACATGGGATAATCCATCAGAATGTGTTTAAATGGATTAACATTAATTTCCATCGCTCCAGCTGCAATAAAATAAATGGATTTTTAAAGTCCAGAAAAGCTGGCCTCCCTTGATATTGGTTTTGTTTGACTAAAAGGGAGTAACTTGATAATAACCAGCCTGAACATACCTGTGTATGTACTTTGCATGGAGCAAAATCGGCACCAACTTCATGAACTTGATGAAAGCCTTCGAAGCGGTAATTCGCGATGGAAACTGAGAAAGTAAGCAGACATTCGGCTGTCGTAAGCGATTCAAGCACATTTTGCATCAACTTCAGCACGGGATAGTGGCGAGCGTAACGGACAATGGAACAATTTGGATTGTGTACTCGCCTCCAAACCCTTCGGTCGCATGTTCTCTGCCATGCTGATGTGCGTCTACCATAATGACCTCCCGAAGTGGGAGTCATCTACAAGACCGATGACCATCTCAATGGTCGACTCATACAGGCGGACTGCGCGCTCAATACCGCGACTTTACCGGATTTGTCGCCGGCTGTGGCCATTCTGGGCTGATCAGTAACGCGGACAAAACGGTGGTCTTGCATCAGCCTTCATTGAATGCAACACTCGTCGAATCGTTGTTAGCGGCTCCAAACCTAAAACCAGGGACAATTTTGCCTATTTAGATAGCACAAGCTGACATAGCATGAAAATCAAAGAGGAAGTGGGCCACCGGATCTCAAAGGACTGACAGACTTTCGACTGTTTTAGAGTCTGCGTGTGGAATCCCAGTGGGCTTTATTTCAACACCACGAAGCCGAAGATGCATAAAGTGGCGTCGCTATACTGGGGGCGGAGACCTGAGCCCTCTATGACAAAGAAGCCAGGATACTCAACCACTTTAAGCTGTGATAGTAGGACGGGATACCGACATAGAACGGACTAGAACCCGCAACATTCACGCCCTGTATAGGCAAAATCAAACTGCATAGGAATGTCTACCTCGCGAGGCTGAACAGTGAGTACTTACGCAAGCGACGATTCAACGACGATTTGGCTAAGGGGTAAAAACAACGCTACAATGAAACCTTGAAGAACTCCCACAAGTACCTACAAATCATCAAACTGGTGACCTCACCCAGGATCGACGGCCTGAAGAAGAGCTGTGAAGTCAAGAGCAACAATCCAGGAAGCCAAAATAATTGCTTGCAAGTCTAACGTACCTTCGACCCACAACTTCAAAGGCCCAACTGCCCACCCTCCAATAGGCTCACGCTTGCACCGAAATTTTCGCGTGCAGGTTAGCCCTGTGGGACGCCTCCGGACTCAATGTAAAACCAACCCGAACACCACCTGCTGTCTCAGCAAACACACCCATCGTCATCTCCGTACCCACCCACCACGACAACCTCCGTTGCCACTGGGGATCAAACTGCAAATGCCCCGCAGTCGCTGTCGACTCATAACCCCTTCATTATCTCTGTCAAAACCCGGTGACAGCGGCGACCACCATCTCTAACACGCTTGACGCCCCATGAACCACTGGCAGTTCGACCGTCGATTTCGACGAGGTCCACCGTATGCTCCACACCAGGTGGTGCAGGGACGGTGACTTGCGCGTGAATTAGTTTTAAGTGATAGTAGCCTTGCGCTGCAGCTACCGCACTCTCTCCTCCTCCCCCACCTGAGTCCGGTGTCAAGACAGAGTCAAAGAAGACCGGAGATGGGAGAGGGCGCAGGTGGCTGGCGCGGCCTAAGCCGCCCTGGGCGTGCCACCACACCTGGCTCGGATCCCACGGGTGGGAGTGCCATAAAGGCCACATTAAGAAGGAGCCATTGCAACCTGACTCTCAGTCCGCCAGTCAGCCACTCCACACAAAACACACATTGGGCTGACCACGCGGTCCGAGTTATCCCGTCAGTTGGCAACCTTCCAAGCCACGGCTTTTAGCGCACCGTGATAGTTTCAAGCGCGTCAGATTGTTTTATAGTGAGGAAAATACGCTGAGCTCTCGACCTCACTCTCTCCCCACCCCCACAATCAGACCACTGTCCGAGCCAGTCAGTTGCCTGATGTGGGAGTGGGCGCATTAACTGACGGATCGGCGTACCCGTCTTCGCGCGCCACAGCACGACCTGGCCCCCATAACGCACACACCAGGATTCACAAACTCAGGGGATATGGAGCAGCCATCGCCGTCTGACTCCCCAGTTCACTGGTCAGCCACTCGACACACACAGCACATACACTGAGCCGACGGCGTGGTCTGGTGGAAGCGTCAGATTGGCAGACTTCCCAGCCACGGTTTCTAGGAAACCGTGATATACTGTGGTAAATGGTGATTGTGAGAGTGTTGTCGATGCATTGGTGTAGGTAGTGTGCGCTGATGTAGGTTAGCCTACGGTGGTTTACCGGAGGTTGTCATGGAGGCGCATGTGTCCTAATAGGCCCATGCGGTGTGTAAATGTG
Organism: Schistocephalus solidus; assembly: GCA_017591395.1. Classification (NCBI taxonomy): domain Eukaryota; kingdom Metazoa; phylum Platyhelminthes; class Cestoda; order Diphyllobothriidea; family Diphyllobothriidae; genus Schistocephalus; species Schistocephalus solidus. Next base: position 207,706 of record WEDG01000148.1, read on the forward strand.
CGAAAGCAGTTAGGGCAGTGAAGGCGGGCACGTCGACTGTATGTCGGAGCCCCAGGCACTGGTTCACCAGCCTCCATGCGATGGATTCGCAGGTGACCGACCAGGCCGATGCGTGAGTTGAAGTTGCGGGTTCAGTGTGGGCAGGAGAAATCGGTAGAGGCTGGGAGGATGTCATTGCTGGTAGTGGGGGTGGCAGGGGGCACTAAGAATGGCAGGAGCGGAGGGTGTGCATGGTGTATCGGTGTTGTCGGCATTGTGGTTAATTCCGCTGTTATGGATGCGCATGTGACCGAATAGGCTTATGCGATGAGTGAATGCGCGAGGACAGTGAGGGGCAGTGGAGGCGACGACCTCTGCTGTGTGATGGTGCTCCAGGCACTGGCTCACCGGTCTCTGTACGATGTATTCGCAAGTGACCGACCAGGCCGATTCGTGAGGTGAATGTGCGGTCGCATTGAGTACAGCTTAGGAGAGATTCCCCATCGCTGATGGTGGTGGTGGTGGTAGTGAAGGCGGTGGTGGTTGCGGTGGTAGGGGGTAACAGGCGATGAGTAGATGGATGTGGTCTCTGTGATGGTGGGAGCAATGGAATTGATGACAGGAGTGAGGGTAGGGGAGTCAGAAGGAGGGTTAGCAGAATTTGACGTAGAATTGGAATTGTCGGATTGTTTGTGCATTGCGTCCGAAGATGTCCAACCAGGCCGATTCGCGCGCGGAAGATGCGTTGACAGCGCGGGCACGTTGGCAGGGGCCTGGGCATTGGCGGTGTTGGTCCGGGGCGCTGGTGACTTTCGTGCCGCTCTTTTTGGCCTTGGCAGCGGCGATCCGGTTGGCCTCATAGATCGCTGAACCAGTCTTCACTGATCTTCTCCATGCCGGTCTATCCTGGGCGAGGTCCTCCCAGGTCGCAGAGTTGATTTGCAGTTGCTTCAGCGATGTCTTCAAAGTGTCCTTGTAGCGTCGTTTTTTTGACCTCCCTGCCTGCGAGAACCCGTAGCGACATCACCGTAGAAAAAGTCGTTTGGGTAGTCGCTCGTCGTCCATTCTTACCAGGTGGCCGCTCCATCGCAGTTGCACTTGCCTCAGCATGGCATGGATGCTGAGGATTCCGGTCCGCTCCAGGACTTCCGTGTCCGGGATCCTGTCTTGCCATCTCAGCTTCAGTATTCTGCGGAGGCAGCTGAGATGAAAGTGATTCAGCTTCCTGGCTTGGTTCGAGTAGACGGTCCAGGTTTCCGCTCCGTAAAGGAGTGTCGACAAGACGACGGCCTTGTACATCTTCAGTTTGGTGTTCAGGTGAATACCGTGGCGATTCCACACGGAGGACTGCAGCCGGCCGAAAGCCTGACTAGCTTTGGAGATCCGTTGGGCAACCTCGTCATCGATTCTCGTGTTGCGCGACATCGTGCTTCCTAGATAAGCGAAGGTTTCCACGTTTTTTGAGTAGAGCACCGTTGACATAGATTCGAGGAGCATTGTATTCTGCGCTGGGTGGCGGCTGGTGCATGACAACTGTTTTGGCTGTACTGATTGTTAATCCAAAATCGGCGCAGCCTCCGGCGAAGAGGTCCATGCTCCTTTGCATGTCCTCCTCTGTCACGGTGTTAAGGGCGCAGTCGTCCGCGAAGAGCAAGTCATGGACTGTAGTCGTAGACACGCGCGTTGGAGCCTGCATACGCCGACTGTTGAGAAGGTGCCCGTCAGTTCTGTAGGCGATGCGGATACCAGGCTGCTCACCACGGTAGGCGTCCATCAGCATAGCCGAGAACATGAGACTGAAGAGGGTGGGGGCCAGTACGCAGCCCTGCTTCACTCCGTTGGTCACTGCGAATGCTTCGGATACCGTCCCGTTGTCAGTGACGCGCGCCGTCATCCCGTCATGAAGCTGACGTACCATGTGCGTGAACCGCTTAGGACAGCCAAATTTCTGCATAACTTTCCACAGTCCGTCACGATTCACCGTGTCAAAGGCTTTCGTTAAATCCACGAAGGTAGTGTATAGGTGAGTTCGCATCTCCTGACACTTCTCTTGTAGCTGGCGGGCGGCAAAGATCATATCGGTTGTTCCGCGGTGTCGGCGGAAGCCACATTGGCTTTCCGGAAGCAGGCCCTGCTCTAGGTGACCGTTAAGACGATTGAGAAGGATACGGGCGAAGATCTTCCCCGCGATGTTGAGCAACGAGATGCCTCTGTGATTATCACAGAGTTGCCGGTTCCCCTTCCGTTTGTAGAGATGGACGATGGTCGCGTCTTTGAAATCCACATCTCCTGGAAGAGTGTTGTGAGTTCTGCCATCAGCCGGGGCCCACCGTGCTTGTATACTTCCGGTGGGATTGCGTCAGATCCCGGTGCTTTACCACTGGAACTCTGCTGCACGGCCCGGATGGTTTCTGGTAGGGAAGGCGGGAGATCCAGGTCATTGTTCATGTCCACTTGAGGGAGCCGGTCAATGGCAACATCGGAGATGGCTGATGAACAGTTAAGGACATTTCTGAAGTGCTCGGCCCAGCGCTTCAGAATTTGCGATTTCTCTGTCAGCAGTGTTGTGCCGTCAGAGCTGAGCAGCGGTGCGGACCCCTTGATACACGGGCCGTAGATGGCTTTGATGGCTTTGAAAAAGTTTTTCATTTCATTGCGGTCCGCATACCCCTGGATTTCCTCAGCCTTTCGGATCATCCAGGCATCCTGCATCTCCCGCAGCCGTTGTTGTACAAGGCGCCTGCATCTGATCAGTAAGGTCCTTGCTTTGGTGGCGCTGCGAGTTCTGAAGTCGTCCATGTAGAGCTTTGGTGTCGACGTCTCGTCGTCCGCGAGTACGTTGGCTGATGACATTTCGCGTTACACTATCGGTCCCACGTAGCGTGATATCGACTGCAGGTGCTCAGTCTCGGTCCGTCATCGAGGGCGGTGGACTGAATGACATTTCGCAGTTGACACCATCGTGTCTCCACGGTAGCGTTATCATCTGGAGCATGCAGGTCCTCCAGTTTCTCGGTTATTTGGTTGCTGAAATCAAAACAGTGAGCAGGCAAATTTAATAAAAGAGTATTTAACTTACATGGCGGCCTCTTACCTTGGGGCCTTCGTCGGGGTTGCAGTCGGAGCCTCATCTGGGAGATGACAAGGCGGTGATCTGTCCAACCATCGGCATCGCGGATCGCCTTGGTTACCAGCACGTCCTGTCGATCTCGCCTCCGGACGAGAACATAGTCCAGCAGATGCCAGCGCCGCGACCGAGGGTGCATCCACGTGGCCTTCTCCCGCGTTGGAAGGCGGAAGAAGGTGTTGGTCAGCAGGAGACGGTGTTCCGCACACGTGCGCAGAAGAAGGAGGCCATTATCGTTACAGCTACCGAGACCGTGGGGACCCAGCACTCCCTGCCAGGCAGCGTGGTCCGTCCCGACGCGGGCATTGAAATCACCTAGGACAATTAACTTGTCCTCTTTCGGCACACAGTCGCCAGCAAGGCGTGCAGGTCCTCGTAGAATTTGTCCTTCGCCGCATCAGAGCTCGTCATTGGGGGAGCGTAGGCGCTGATGATGGTGGCGAACTGGTCTCCCCGAAGAGGCAGGCGGAGGCTCATCAGGCGATCATTGATACCCTGCGGCAGACAGGGCAGACGTCCCACGATGTCGTTACGAATGGCAAAGGCAACACCAGCGTCGCGTCGCTCTGCCTTTGGCCGGCCGCTCCAGAAGAAAGTGTAGCCGGCCCCCACCTCCTCCAGCTGACCCTGTTCAGAGAATCGGGTCTCGCTGAGAGCAGCAATGTCCACCTTGTAGCGCACCAGTTCCCGAGCGACTAGCGCCGTCCTCCGTTCCGGCCGGTTGCTCTTAGGATTGTCTAAAAGGGAACGAACATTCCAGGCTGCTAGTGTGAGTGGACTCACCCGAGCAGCCTGGAGAGTATGGCGAGGGGGATGGGGACGGGGGTATTGTTGTTTGTTTGAGTTTTACGACCGCGTAGTTTGCGATCTGCGAGCCGCGGCCGGCTGCAGAAGACGTGAGAACCAGCAATTTTTTTAGGGCACATTTTTCTAGCCCCTTCCTCCGCGAGGAGGCAAGCAGTGCTATCCCTAAATAGGGCTGCTCGGACATCCCAGACGGCTGCCGAACTCCACTATGGGTCACGGTTTTGTTTAAGTAGGAGAACGACCTGAGTTAGCCTGGGCCGCCTACGGGGTTGCTGTCGCCCCCACCGTAGGACTTTTGAGAGGGGGGAGGTGGGAAGTTCGGGGAGTCAGGCATACCGGGTGTGGAGGCACACACAACACCGGAGACCCTCACCTGGTTTAGCCCGCCGGTCGTGACGGTTGCCCGGGGTGTGGCCGCTGGGAAGAACCCAACTTCGAGGAGCCACAGGTGAGAGTTGGGTACCAGTTAGAGGCGGCCACAGGAGCATTCACCACCTGTACGAGACAAATGGAGCGACCAAATGCTATCTGTGTAGTGCTACCCCTAACTAGTACCCCTACACCCCCCATGAACCACTACCCTCATCAACACTCGCAATGATTAACCCATCCCAAACTGTCCTAATTTAGAACCCACATTCACTTCAAGCAGCGGCCTGGTCAATTACTTAAGATTTCATCACATTTAGACCGGCACATTAGTGCCAGAACCCCGAACACACACTCGCCTCCTCCATTGTATGCACTGCCCACGCAAAGTCAATTACCGCCTGGGTCTATTCAGCCCCACGCGCCTCCATGAAAACCGGCAAAAAAACACGGCCGGCTATAACACATCACCAGATATAATCTCACCGGTACCTACATCACACGTCCCAAGCCCGGGCAAGTCATTTTTAATGTAAATGTGTGTATATGTGTTCTTCGGCTCTTTCTCTGTGTGATCCGAGCATTTCACTCCACCTGCGTGAAATTATGTTGTTCATGTGAGGGTAGGTCACGTGCGTGGCACGCGCAAAAGGGCTGTTCCTAGCTTTCTCAGTCAATTTCCCTGATCTCAACACTAACTGGCTGATAGAGTGAGGTCGACGGCTCAGAGCATTTCCACGCTATCCATAATAAGACAAATTTGAAGCTATCACGTTGAGCTAAAATTCAAGACTTGGAAGGTGAGCAGCTGACTGGATAACTCGGACCTCGCAGTCAGTCTAATGTGTGTGTTTTTGTGGAGTGGCCGACTGGTGGACTGAGGACCAAAGCTGCAATAAATCCTTCCTAATGTTGCACTCCCATCCAATGGAATCCGAACCGGTGTGGTGGATCGCTAATGCGCAGGTTCTCGTTGCGCCAGTCCCCCTGAAGCCTCTCCCGTCTCCGGTCTTGACTTCGTCCAGACACCGGGCCCAGTTGGAAGAGGAGTGAGTGCGGTGAACGCGGCGCAAGTCTACTTTATAAAGTTAATCACACACAAGCCGCTTTCCCTGCGTCCACTTTCTGTGAAGCATACAATGAAACTCGTAGAAATCGACGGTCAAATTGTCATCTCACCTGCTTTTCGTAGACGAATAATCCGATTTTACGATTGGTTCAAACCTTTCTTGCTCATATATTTGTTCCTTCATTGCAAAAAACGCACAACCTAGAGCTTTTGGCATGTAATATTCAGTAGCGCAGGAAATTACTTGGATAGTAGGAGACTGGCGATAACTCCTAAACCTAGGCTGTTTTAATTTCACAGTAAAGGTTAGGTCCACGTGGAAAGGAGAAAGTCTGGTAGATGCTGCCCAAATATTCTGTCACAATAAAATAAGTCAAGGACAAATCACCATTCCTGCGTCCACCATACCGCGGAGCACATCAACGGCAACGACTGCTGCCATCATCTAGCTGACCAACATGATATCGCAGATTGCACCCCTTCGCCCATGATGATCTGCCGCAGCAAATCTTGAGAACTAAATCCACTCTTTCCGGTTATGCAGACAGAAAGCGGAAGGTGCAGGAACCACCCCATGCCTGGACGGACAGCGCTGAACCAGGTTTAATCCAAGCATTCTGTCGGTGCCTCCAGATGATCAATGGAGCCATTTTAGGGGTAGAAATACCGAACGCATGCCCAAACCACCCGGTTCGTCTTGGGTGAACAAAGCGATTCACGCCATACTGATTATTCGAGTACGCACTGCCGCACGCGAGGAGAAGTAGGTTCAGTTCATTCAAGAGACGATCTTCAGGTAATGTTGGTTATACATTTTCACCCAAAAGGTCCAGTATTCGCAACCGCGCAGGACGACAGACAGGGAGATGTCCATTTTAAGCTGACATCTTTGGGGATGAAGATCACGTGACAGGTTCACAAATTCCTGCTGGTAACATTGCTTCAGACGACAGGTTTGACATTACCGTCCATGTGACGGAATTAGGGCAATGGTAAAGCGATATAAGAGCCAGATACTTGCAACGAATACCTGATACCAAAGGGTTTGGCCGCAGCATTATCTACCGAAAGGGCGAAGAGACGACTGTGATAACGAAAAGGACGCATGGATACCTATGAAAGAAGATAAAGTAAGGGGTTACGTCCGGAATACCGTGTCCTGACTATCCCTACTGGAAAAGACTTATGGAGCGAGTCCGTTTCCGCAGATGCCGCAAAGTCGATACTAATACTGATTTAGAACACACATTTTGAAGATTTTTCTGAAAATTTTCGATTTCAGTGGGTTTCCGATGACCTTCCAGAACAAATGTTTCCTTATAATTTAACCACAGTACAGCAATCACTTTTAAAGGTGTTATTATGAGGCTTTAGAATATCTTATACGGCAGTCGAGATGGAAAACCTCAACCCTCGACGCTCTGACAGGAATGTCATTTATGGTTTGCGACCAATTTTTCGTCAGACGTGCAAGCCCAAGTACGTTTTAGTTAGCATCCACCGAAAGCCGCTCCACTACCCGCAACCAGCTGCTGAGCCACATATTGAGCTGTGACTCCAACGGATAAATGCGTATACAAAACCATAAATGTCAAAAACCTCATTTGAACAGCTATAAACCCCCTACAGTATACCTGAGAGGACTAGCTCAGACAGTGTATCATCTTCGACGACGTAGAGGATCGAGAATGGAGAATGCTGACCGTAAACGGTTCAGAAATAAACAGCTAAAATGTTAAGCACCGCAAGTAAAACATGTCTTCAGTGTTCGTCCTAAGCGTTTGTTCTGCTAGCCTCGATGTCAAGAGGCGCTTATTGACAGCATGCTTTAGATAAATCATTCGTAGCTACATATCCATTTGCAGGTAATGTAGACTGTACCAAAACTGAAAATCCCTTGAGCCTAAACAAGGCTCATGTCCAATAAACTGGAAGTTGCAAAAGTATGGCAAGCAACTCGTTCCATAGTTTTGCGCTTGGATTAAAAATTAAATGGTTATAGTGCAGGAACTAGCAGAACGAAAAGACAATGTATTGGTAGTTTAACCGCCACAGTGATCTACAAACGACTGAAAAAGAGTCAGGGACGTAAAGCGCAATCTAAATAATAAGCCTTATCAGATTAATCATCGAGTGAAAAATTTTTGGTTTAAGGAAGTCAAAGAAACTCTTAGAAATGTATCGCCATATAGTCGTTAGATGCCATCATTTGAGATTCAGTCATTACGAAAGTTGGAGAAGTTATAAGAGAAAACCTGAAAATTAATTATAAAATAGGTTAACCCAATAGAATATGCGTTGGTAAATTTGCTTTAGTGCGCGCGCCCCTCGATGTTATCTTGAAACAACTTCTCGAGGATTCAATCTCTTTGAATGGAAAATGTTTAGACAAAGCTTGTGATAACGTGCAAGAACAACAAATGAAAATGAATAAAGCAATGGATAAGGCAGAAAATTTTTAAAAATGGTGCATTCGCGAGTGTCGTTTCCCAAATGAATCACTGCTATTACCTGAAGCACTTGACTACGTCTCTTACTCAAAGTTTACTTCAACTTCTGTCGCTAAGCGTACATCAAAATCATAAGTTAACTTATTGTTTGGGTTTAAGCTTAGTGACGGAAGTGGAAGTCACAACCTGAAACAAAGCATTAGCCTCAAAATAAACTCCCAAATCCAAACTCTGAAGCTAAACTTAAATCCTGCACTGACTTCCAAAATAAACCATAATGTTACCTCTCACTTAAAAACTACATGTATATTTCATTATTTTTCCGAAATAAAACAAAAATGCATCAATAAAAACTTTATTTAGGCACTTTTTCACATTTAATGCATTTTTTCGGCCTGATAAGCTTACATGGTATAGGATATGAGAACCACATGAAGACTAATTCACCAGCCCGAATAACGGTGCCCTAATTAATTACTAGGAAATATGAAAGCCATTGCTCACGCGTGAGTTCGAAACTCATCAATAAGGCAAGCAAGAGGCCATTGCGCCCGTTCACTTTTACAACATTCTACCCAGGACTCTAAAGTGCGTCACTCTCCGCATTCAGGACTCAAACATTTGGAAACACTACGTGCACACACGCACGCGCACGTCATTTTATCTTTACATCGCCGACTTCTCTTATAAGAATGAAACTTTTGGCAGTGTGACAATCACTGTATGTAGACACGTAGGACGTGCATCGATTTTCTACTGCTTCTCAAATGCGGTCCATCTTTTTCTTCAGGTGGACAGGCATCCCACCGTCCGACGAAGTGCCTTGGGCTGCCACCTGCAAGAATGCTCATGATACGGACCGGCCTAGTAACTCACAGCCTCAGCCAATAAAATAAGTTTTAAATGAGGAACACCTAAGATCGGAGTTGCTAGTACATTATCATTAACGAAAATTGAAAATGGTATCGGATAAATCAAAATTTTACTTCGATTACATCGATTAAACGATGCCGTATGATTATTCATAACATAATATGCGAAATACAAATTAAATTTAAAATCAATGCGCGCTCAAAAGAAGAAAACTTTTGTCCAAACAAAGTGACAAGAAGGCGACTGGAGATTGTGCTGTCAACTTCATCAGCGGAAAGCCGGTGCTGTGGGCGGATTCTTACCACATTTGCATCTATCTTCCTCCTTCACGCCCCTCAGTGTCTCTTCAATATGATTTCCACACCCTAAAATGTTAGTATTTTAATTCCAACATGCCTGCCCAAGTCTTCTTCTTGCAGGTTTTACAAACCACCAGGAAACACATTATACCAACCGCCTCAAATATGTTAGCGGGAAACCCTCAAGGTCCTACAATAAATCAGATGTTTAAAACAATAGCCTAAAGAGGTGTTAGACATAGGAAAAAACACAAGGTAGTCGAAATTTGTCCTCTTCTCACGAAAGCACGTTTCATCTTTATAGTAGCCGTTAAAGCAATAAATTTGGTTTAAGTTTTCAAGCTCACATGACCTATGCCATCCACTCTCGGAGAGTTGCCTCGCTTGCGTTTCCTGAGAAAGTTGGTGCTCTACAAGTGTCTCTGCTAGGTTTTTGCTTCCTTATTATTTTAACTTACCAACCGTAGGGATAAGGTCCCACAAATTTCATAATGGGTATATGGATTGCTCAAAGTTTATGTCCGTGTATAAACATCCTGGAACACCGTGTTTAAACTTCAATTTGATTTAAGTCCTATTTTAGCAACCTTAGTTAGAGAAAAAGGCCCTACTTATATCTGAACTGGAAACTTGCTGTTAATTAAAATGATATGCCATTTCCCGTACTGACCCAGAATTAGAATTTAAATATCTCCACATACAGTCGGTCGCTTTATTAGTCAATATGCTTTTAACCAAACTAACGCCAAAGAGACGGTGCGTACAAGCTGCTGTCAACGCTTCAATTCAATTTTTCCTCATTCATATGTGAGGCTGCCAACCCATCATTCAAATTCCGCAACGGTTATGAATTCGCATCCCTGGTCGCATCCCAAACAATATGGACCGGCCTAGACTCCATGCTTCGTGCGTGAAATGAAGGCATTGAAAGAGATTCAGAACAAGATCATCCAGCTTTTTCCTTATATTCGAAATTTAAAATTAAAAGAATGGGTTACTTGGCTCCAAATGCTCTGGTTACATTAGACGCAGGAAATTACAGAATTTGTAAAAATATATATGCTCATCAACTGGATAAACGATGTGGAGAAAGAGCTTTTTTCCAACGCACGCATACGCATAAGTCTGAGGACAAACTGAAAAACTGTATAAGCCTCAAGTTTGTATCAGAATTCTACTGATTATATGTTGTGGCTTTATATCAAGACCAGGAAGGGTTATATGAAGACAATGTTCATGTGTTCACATGGTATTCCTTCAGTGATAGGTCTTGACTTCTTACGGGTACAGACAGTCTTTGGGACGTTATGGCTTTGCCTAAACCCTCCTCAGACTAGGTTTTCTGCAACTAGGATACAAAGGCGTACTACCTGCTTGCTGAATTAATTTGAAATGGTAATGATCTGAACAAACATACTCAAATTGGCATGTTAATTTCTCAGTCATATTTGTATAGATTATGAGAGGAACGATCCTACACCTGTTGGAATTGGGTTCCGCCTGACCCAGTACTGGTAAGAACTGTGTCGCTGAAATAGGCAAATGATAGGAAAAAGGTAACGTTTCGTACTGCAAAACCCCGAAATTTAAATACGACATCCATCTCAGCTACCTACGCAGAATAAAAAAGTTCAAGTAGAAATACAAAATCCCAGACATGGAAGTCCTTGAAAAACTATAATTGTCAGCATCCACGTCATAATTATAATAATAATAATAATAATAATAATAGTTGTATTTAATACCGGTTTACAGACATTGTCAGGTGAAATATTCAGTGGGTAGAGGCTGGCAGTGAAAAAAAACTCCTGAATATATATAATTATAAGTGTTTTTCCTATTTTCATGTTATTCAGGAGAAAAAACTGCCGCCTGTAAGGATGATAGCAATTCAGATCAGGGAAGGGCTAACACAATTGCAGTCTGTATGCAGTCTCTGTCTTTGCTAGGAACCGGGATTCTGCCTCAGGCAAGAAAGCATCCGTGTACGGTCGCTCACTGTCTGCCGAAGAAGTCAACGGGTGCAGGCTGCAGAGACGGTGCCGTATCCCTCAAGGTAACACCTGGGATCGAGTTCAGATGCCGCGCACTCCGTCGAACAGGAAAACAGATTCTACCGTGTCGGCGCCCAGAATTCTTGGAAACTGTTCTGAATGCAAAAACTAGTAATGGTAATCTTAAACAAAGAATAACTCCGTTGGACTTTTTATATTATGGGGAAGTTTATTCCACATGGCCATGGCGTTTATCGAAAAGAACCGTCGATACTTAACTGTGCGAGCTAATGGAAGAAATAAAAAGACATTGCGATGACTGCTGCGCCGAGGATGGTCAAGCTGCCTCACAGTGATAAGGGGATTAAATGTACGATTACTCAAAAGCTTAAAAAGCAAAAATAGTCCCTTCTGCACTCGGCGAAACTATAAGGGATCAATGTTAACAAGCCCACAGCGTTCTTGATACGACAGATTACGGTGCTCCAACGATAAAATTCTTTTCGTGAAGAAGTGTTGGACCGATTCTATTTTCTTCCGTTCGCTAGCGCGCAGAAGGCTAAATAGAAACGAGCAGTATTCCAGGCCAGTTCTAACGTACATTTTATGAAGGCGAAGTCTAATATCAATAGTTTTTAAAATTTCGGAGGATAAACCCGGCAGTTCTGCG
>WEDG01000149.1:0-18601 GCA_017591395.1 Schistocephalus solidus
ACATGCATGTTCCTAAAAGCAGATCGGTGAGCCGCACACTATCATCATATTCCCGATCGCAACCGACAAAACAACGAGCCCGTGGCTCAATGATAGAGTGTTACACTCAATGACCAAAAGTCGCGGGTTCGAATCTCGGGTGATCCACACCTGGGATTGGGTATGACTGGCTGATGACGGCTAATAAGCCAGAAATGGCCATTCCGGTCTCCCTTGTCTTTGTCGGTTCTACTTAAAAATCATATGCTTCACGTCGCTATGCGACAGCCTGCGAGGGCTCTAATGTGAGCTCCAGGGCACAACGGAACATGCATGTTCCTCAAGCAGATCGGTGAGCCACACACTATCATCATATTCCCGATCGCAACCGACAAAACAACGAGCCCCGTGGCTCAATGGTAGAGTGTTACACTCAGATGACCAAAAGTCGCGGGTTCGAATCTCGGGTGATCCATACCTGGGATTGGGTATGACTGGTTGATGACGTTAATAAGCCAGAAATGGCCATTCCGGTCTCCCTTTGTCTTTGTCGGTTCTACTTAAAAATCATATGCTTCACGTCGCTATGCGACAGCCTGCGAGGGCTCTAATGTGAGCTCCAGGGCACAACGGAACATGCATGTTCCTCAAGCAGATCGGTGAGCCACACACTATCATCATATTTCCCGATCGCAACCGACAAATCAACGAGCCCGTGGCTCAATGATAGAGTGTTACACTCAATGACCAAAATTGGCGGGTTCGAATCTCGGGTGATCCACACCTGGGATTGGGTATGACTGGCTGATGACGGCTAATAAGCCAGAAATGGCCATTCCGGTCTCCCTTGTGTTTGTCGGTTCTACTTAAAAATCATATGCTTTCACGTCGCTATGCGACAGCCTGCGAGGGCTCTAATGTGAGCTCCAGGGAACAACGGAACATGCATGTTCCTCCAAGCAGATCTGTGAGCCACACACTATCATCATATTCCCGATCGCAACCGACAAAACAACGAGCCCGTGGCTCAATGGTAGAGTGTTACACTCAATGACTTAAAGTTGCGGGTTTAAATCCCGGGTGATCCATACATGGAATGGGGTATGACTGGCTCATGACGGCATATAAGACAGAAATGGCCATTCCAGTTTCCATTGTGTTTGTCGGTTCTACTTAATAATCATATGCTTCAGGTCGCTGTGCGACAGCCTGCGAGGGCTCAAAGGTGAGCTCCAGGGCACAACGGAACATGTATGTTCATCAGCAGATCGGTGTGCCACACACTATCTTCATATTTTCGACCGCAACCGACAAAACAACAAGCCCGTGGCTCAATTATAGAGTGTTACACTCAATGACCAAAAGTCGCGCGTTTGAATCTCGGTTGATCCACACGTGGGATTGGGTATTACTGGCTGATGACTGCTAATTAGCCAGAAATGGCCATTCCGGTCTCCCTTGCCTTTGTCGGTTCTACTTAAAAATCATCTGCTTCGTGTCGCTATGCAACAGCCTGCGAGGGCTCTAATGTGAGCTCCACTGCACAACGAAACTTGCAGGTTCCCTAAAGCACATCAGTGAGCCACAAACTATCATAATATTCCCGATCGCAACCAACAAATCAACGAGCCCGTGGCTCAATGATAGAGTGTTAAACTAGAGGACCAAAGTCGCGGGTTTGAATCTCGGGTGATCCATACCTGGGATTGTGTATGACTGGTTGATGACGTCTAATAAGCCAGAAATTGCCTTTCCAGTATCCATTGTCTTTGTCAGCTCTACTTAAAATTCATATACATCACGTCGCTATGCGACAGCCTGCGAGGGCTCTTATTTGAGCTGCAGGGCACAACGGAACATGCATTTTCCTCAAGCAGATCGGTGAGCCACACACAATCATCATATTCCCGATAGCAACCGACAAATCTACGAGCCCGTGGCTCAATGATAGGTGTTACATACAATGACCAAAATTTGCGGGTTCGAATCTCGGGTGATCCACACCTGGGATTGGGTATGACTGGCTGATGACGGCTAATAAGCCAGAAATGGCCATTCCGGTCTCCCATTTGTCTTTGTCGGTTCTACTTAAAAATCATATGCTTCACGTCGCCCTGCGACAGCTCACGAGGGTTATAATTTGAGCTCCAGGGCACAAAGGAACTGCATGTTTCTGAAGGAGATCGGTGAGCCACACACTATCATCATATTTCCGATCGCAACCGACCAAACAATGAGCTCTTGGCTCAATGGTAGAGTATTACAGTCAATGAATAAAAGTCGCGGGTTCGAATCTCGGGTGATCCACACCTGGGATTGGGTTTACTGGCTGATGCCGGCTTATAAGCCAGAATGGCCATTCCAGTTTCCCTTGTGTTTGTCGGTTCTACTTAATAATCATATGCTTTACGTCACTGTGCGACCGCCTGCGAGGGCTCTAGTGTGAGCTCCAGGGCACAACGGAACATGTATGTTCATCAAGCAGATCGGTGTGCCGCACACTATCTTCATATTTTCGATCGCAATCGACAAAACAACAAGCCCGTGGCTCAATGATAGAGTGTTACACTCAATGACCAAAAGTCGCGGGTTCGAATCTCGGGTGATCCACACCTGGGATTGGGTTTACTGGCTGATGCCGGCTTATAAGCCAGAATTGGCCATTCCGAGTCTCCCTTGTTTTTGTCGGTTCTACTTAAAAATCATATAGCTTCACGTCGCTATGCGACAGCCTGCGAGGGCTCTAATTTGAGCTCCAGGGCACAACGGAACATGCATTTTCCTCAAGCAGATCGGTGAGCCGCACACTATCATCATATTTTCGATCGCAACCGACAAAACAACGAGCCCATGGCTCAATGATAGAGTGTTATACTCAATGACCAAAAGTCGCGGGTTCGAACCTCGGGTGATCCACAACTGGGATTGTTTTTACTGGCTGATAACGGCTAATAAGCCAAAAATGGCCATTCCAGTCTCCCCTTTGTCTTTTGTCGGTTCTACTTTAAATAAATCATATGCTTCACGTCGCTATGCGACAGCCTGCGAGGGCTCTAATGTGAGCTCCAGGGCACAACGGAACATGCATGTTCCTCAAAGCAGATCGGTGAGCCACACACTATCATAATATTCCCGATCGCAATCGACAAATCAACGAGCCCGTGGATCAATGGTAGAGTGTTAAACTCAATGACCAAAAGTCGCGGGTTCGAATCTCGGGTGATCCACACCTGGTATTGGGTATGACTGGCTGATGACGGCTAATAAGCCAGAAATGGCCATTCCGGTCTCCCTTATCTTTGTCGGTTCTAATGTAAAAATCATATGCTTCACGTCGCTTTGCGACAGCCTGCGAGGGCTCTAGTGTGAGCTCCAGGGAACAACGGAACATGCATGTTCCACAAGCAGATCGGTGAGCCGCACACTATCAGCATATGTTCGATCGCAACCAACAATACAACGAGCCCGTGGCTCAATGATCGAGTGTTAAACCCAATGACCAAAAGTGGCGGGTTCGAATCTCAGGGTGATCCACACCTGGGATTGGGTATGACTGGCTGATGACGGCTAATAAGCCAGAAATGGCCATTCCGGTCTCCCTTGTCTTTTCGGTTCTACTTAAAAATCATATGCTTCACGTCGCTATGCGACAGCCTGCGAGGGCTCTAATGTGAGCTCCACTGCACAACGGAACATGCATGTTCCTCAAGCAGATCGGTGAGCCGCACACTATCATCATATTTTCGATCGCAACCGACAAATCAACGAGCCCGTGGCTCAATGATAGAGTGTTAAACTCAATGACCAAAAGTCGCGGGTTCGAATCTCGGGTGATCCACACCTGGTATTGGGTATGACTGGCTGATGACGACTAATAAGCCAGAAATGGCCATTCCGGTCTCCGCTTGTCTTTTTCGGTTCTACTTTACAAAATCATATGCTTCACGTCGCTATGCGACAGCCTGCGAGGGACTCTAATTTGAGCTCCACGGGCACAACGGAACATGCATGTTCCCTAAAGCATATCAGGGAGCCACTAACTATCATAATATTCCCGATCGCAACGGACAAATCAACAAGCCCCTGGCTCAATGATAGAGTGTTAAACTAGATGACCAAATTCGCAGGTTCGAATATCGGGTGATCCACACCTGGTATTGGGTATGACTCGCTGATAGCGGCTAATAAGCCAGAAATGGCCATTCCGGTCTCCCTTATCTTTGTCGGTTCTACTGTAAAAATTATATGCTTCACGTCGCTTTGCGACAGCCTGCGAGAGCTCTAGTGTTAGCTCCCGGGAACAACGGAACATGCATGTTCCACAAGCAGATCGGTGAGCCGCACACTATCAGCATATTTTCGATCGCAACCAACAATACAACGAGCCCGTGGCTCAATGATAGAGTGTTAAACTCAATGACCAAAAGTGGCGGGTTCGAATCTCCGGTGATCCACACCTGGGATTGGGTATTACTGGCTGATGACGGCTAAAAAGCCAGAAATGGCCATTCAGGTCTCCCTTGTCGTTTTCGGTTCTACTTAAAAATCATATGTTTCACGTCGCCATGCGACAGCCTTCGAGGACTGTAATGTGAGCTCCACTGCACAACGGAACATGCATGTTCCTAAAGCAGATCGGTGAGCCGCACACTATCAGCATATGTTCGATCGCAACCGACAATACAACGAGACAGTGGCTCAATGATAGAGTGTTACACTCAATGACCAAAAGTCGCGGGTTTTAATCTCGGGTGATCCACACCTGCGATTGGGTATGACTGGCTGATGACTGCTAATAAGCCAGAAATGTCCATTCCGGTTTCCCTTGTATTTGTCGGTTCTACTTTATAATCATATTCTTGAAGTCGCTGTGCGACAGCCTGCGAGGGCTCCAATGTGAGCTCCACTGCACATCGAAACATGCATGTTCCTAAAGCACATCGGTGAGCCACACACTATCTTCATATTTTCGATTGCAACCGACAAAACAACGAGCCCTTTGACTCAATGATAGAGTGTTACACTCAATGACCAAAAGTGCCGGGTTCGAATCACGGGTGATCCACACCTGGGATTGGGTATTACTGGCTGATGATGGCTAATAAGCCAGAAATGGCCATTCAGGTCTCCGTTGTCTTTTTCGGTTCTACTTACAAATCATATGCTTCACGTCGCTATGCGACAGCCTGCGAGGACTCTAATTTGAGCTCCACTGCACAACGGAACATGCATGTTCCCTAAAGCACATCAGGGAGCCACTAACTATCCTAATATTCCCGATCGCAACCGACAAATCAACAAGCCCCTGGCTCAATGATAGAGTGTTAAACTAGATGACCAAAGTCGCAGGTTCGAATATCGGGTGATCCACACCTGGTATTGGGTATGACTCGCCAGATAGCGGCCATCGTCAGAAAACGTGGCCATTCCGGTCTCCCTTATCTCTTTATCGGTTCTACTGGCAGTATATCTATCGTCGCTTTGACAGCTCGCTAGGGCTCTAGTGTGAGCTCCAGGCAACATCGGAACATGCATTTTCCGATCAAGAGTTTCTTGTCTTTCAGAGGCTGGTGAGAGTTGTTGTTGGAAACTCTAGCTCAGAATGGGTAAAAGTAGAAAGTGGTGTTCCACAGGGTTCTGTTTTGGGCCCCTACTCTTCTCCTTTATCTACGTGAACGACTGTCCTAACGACCTAGATTTTGAAGCTGCTCGTGTTTGCATATGACATTAAAATATGGACTGAAGTCGCATCGCTGATGACGCAAAAAGGGTTACAATCGAATATCGACAAACTATGCCTGGTCGGCTAAGTGGCTTCTAAGTTCACCGTATCCGCGCGTGATCCTACATCTAAGCACCGGTCGAAAAGTATCTCTGAGACACCAGTACTTTATTAATGGCACTGCATTAAAAAGAGGTCGAAACATACAAAGATCTGGGCATGTGGACAACTGTGAATTTGATGCCCTCAGAACACGTGTAAGAAAGCAGTCCAGAAGGCAACATGTACACTACATTGGACTCAGACGTGCGTTTAAAAATATTCCTGATCTATTCGGAAAAGTCTATGGCGCCTTTGTGAGACCACATTTAGATTACGGAGTACCAGCTTGATACCGTGGATGAAGAAAGATGTTGACTCTCCCTCGAACAGGTGCAACGGAGAGCAACGAAGATGGTTGACGGTCTTAAGACTTTACCGTACCAGAAAGATTGAAAAAGCTTGACTTATTTCTCTTTTCCTACAGGCACTTACGGTGTAGCCTGCTCTGACATTCCGGATTATCCGGGAGACATGATTCCACCCTGAGATCGGAGGATTTCTTCGACTTTGCCTGCACAACTCATCTGCGTGGTCATCCTTACAAGTTAATAGCGAACGCACGCGATTGAACCTAAGAAGAGTTTTGTTTCGGCCAACGAGTGGCTTCGACCTTTGAACTCTGTTACCAAGTGAGATGGTTACCTCTGAAAGCATTATTGATTTTTAAAAGAAGGCTTGATTGCATTGATTTGACAAAAGATAACTGTCACAGCCTGATTTCTTAAAACCAGTCTTTTAGCATCTTCTCGGGCTCTACTTTCTTCCACAATGTTTCGCTTTATGGCTGTGAAAACGCATTTGAAGCTATGTTATGCTTTGACTCAAACATCTTTAAAAAGGTACAACATTTTATATTGACTGTACACTACGCAATGATAACCTAACATTAATAGGGTCATCAAGGGCAATGCCTGTAACCCTTCAAAATATACAAATATAAAAAATGCAACCAACAATACAACGAGCCCGTGGATCAATGATAGAGTGTTAAACTCAATGACCAAAAGTGGCGGGTTTGAATCTCCGGTGATCCACACCTGGGATTGGGTATTACTGGCTGATGACGGCTAAAAAGCCAGAAATGGCCATTCAGGTCTCCCTTGTCGTTTTCGGTTCTACTTAAAAATCCTATGTTTCACGTCGCCATGCGACAGCCTTCGAGGACTGTAATGTGAGCTCCACTGCACAACGGAACATGCATGTTCCTAAAGCAGATCGGTGAGCCGCACACTATAAGCATATATTCGATCGCAACCGACAATACAACGAGACCGTGGCTCAATGATAGAGTGTTACACTCAATGACAAACATTCACGGGTTTTAATCTCGGGTGATCCACACCTGCGATTGGGTATGACTGGCTGATGACTGCTAATAAGCCAGAAATGTCCATTCCGGTTTCCCTTGTATTTGTCGGTTCTACTTTATAATCATATTCTTCAAGTCGCTGTGCGACAGCCTGCGAGGGCTCCAATGTGAGCTCCACTGCACATCGAAACATGCATGTTCCTAAAGCAGATCGGTGAGCCACACACTATCTTCATATTTTCGATCGCAACCGACAAAACAACGAGCCCTTTGACTCAATGATAGAGTGTTACACTCAATGACCAAAAGTGCCGGGTTCGAATCACGGGTGATCCACACCTGGGATTGGGTATTACTGGCTGATTATGGCTAATAAGCCAGAAATGGCCATTCAGGTCTCTCTAGTCTATTTCGGTTCTTCTTAAAAATCATATGCTTCACGTCGCTATGCGACAGCCTGCGAGGACTCTTACGTGAGCTCCACTGAACAACGGAACATGCATGTTCCTAAAGCAGATCGGTGAGCCGCACAGTATCATCATATTTTCGATCGCAACCGACAAAACAACGAGCCCTTTGGCTCAATGATAGAGTGTTAAACTTAATGACCAAAAGTTGCGGGTTCGAATCTCAGGTGATTCACACCTGGGATTGGGTATGACTGGCTGATAACGGCTAATAAGCCAGAAATAGCCATTCAGGTCTCCGTTGTCTTTTTCGGTTCTACTTACAAATCATATGCTTCACGTCGATATGCGACAGCCTGCGAGGACTCTAATTTGAGCTCCACTGCACCACGGAACATGCATTTTCCTCAAGGACATCAGTGAGCCACAAACTATTATCATATTTTCGGTCCCAACCGACAAATCAACGATCCCTTGGCTTAATGATAGAGTGTTAAATTCAATGACCAAACATGGCGTTTTCGAATCTCCGGTGATTTACACCTGGGATTGGGTATTACTGGCTGATGACGGCTAAAAAGCCAGAAATGGCCATTCCAGTCTCCATTGTCTGTTTCGGTTCTACTTAAAAATCATATGCTTCACGTCGCTATGCGACAGCCTGCGAGGACTCTAACGTGAGCTCCACTGCACAACGGAACATGCATGTTCCTAAAGCAGATCGGTGAGCCGAACACTATCAGCATATGTTCGATTGCAACCGACAACACAACGAGCCCGTGGCTCAATGGTAGAGCGTTCGACTCAAATACCAAAGGTCACGGGTTCGAATCTCCAGGGTGTTTCGCATACCTGGTATTGGGTATGACTGGCTGTTGACGGCTTATAAGCCAGAAATGGCCATTCTGTCTCCCATGTCTCTGTCGGTTCGCATTTATCAACATATGCCACGATCGCTATGCGACGCCTGCGAGTACTCTAGTCTGAGTTCCAGAACAACGGAACATGCAATTTTCACAAGCAGAATCGGTGAGCCACACACTATCATCATATTCTCGATCACAACCGATAAATCAACGAGCCGCTGCTCAATGTAGAGCGTTCGACTCAAGTACCAAAAGGTCGCGGGTTTCGAAGTCCAGGTGTTCCACACCTGGGATTGGGTATGACTGGCTGATGACGGCTAATAAGCCAGAAATGGCCATTCCGGTCTCTCCTTGTCTTTGTCTGTTCCACATAATCAACATATGCTTCACGTCGCTATGCGACATGCCTGTGAGTACTCTAGTCTGAGCTCCAGGGCACAACGGAACATGCATGTTTCCCTTAGCCGATCGGTGAGCCACACACTATCATCATATTCCTGATTACAACCGACAAAACAACGAGCCCGTGGCTCAATGGTAGAGCGTTCGACTCAAATACCAAAGGTCGCGGGTTCGAATCTAGGTGTTCACACATGGGATTGGGTATATCATTGATGATCGGCTAATAAGCCAGAAATTGCCATTTCGGTCTCCCTTGTCTTTGTCGGTTCCACATTATCATATATATATATATATATATATATATATATATATATATATATATATATATATATATATATATATATATATGTCATGGGAAAGGAACAAATTTAAGCACTGCACAACTGCATCAACTCATCGATTTTTGGAAAAATAATTTCACGCTCGAGAAGGAGGTTGATTCCAATCTTCCATTTCTTGATGTTCTTGTCCAGCTAAAGCCTAATGAAAAATTACGCACAGCCATTTATTGCACAGAAGCTTATTTGGATTTCGGTTTACACTTTGAGAGCAATCATCATATCTCTTATAACCGGAGTGCTGTAAACAGTGTTTTAAACAGAGCAAAAACACAATTTTGGGACGAAGAAGGCTACCAGGTCTAACTAACTTAATTTCCCAAAATGGTTACCACAAAGATTTCTTGTTCCGATACTTGAGAGAACAAGATTCAAAGGAAAATGACACAGGCAGTTCCAATCAGGCACTTGTTGAACCCGTTTTTATATCAAAACTTGTACGAATTCGCTGGAAGACACCCAAGGAATCATAAAATCCAGGTGGCGCAAAACCGACGACGATTTAACGCACCCACTAGGCCCACCCTCCGGAAAGTGTTAATTATTTGGACAAGAAAGAAGTTGTCTACAAAATCTCGTGTGACGCAATCGATGTAGTCAAACTGGAAAATCTGCCTCTGCGCAACAATCGTCTGTCCCAAGTCATCATGCGGCGGGCTCTGGAAAACCAGGTTGAAATTTTGATGTCTGGAGCCATTCATAAAAATGGTATAGCAACTTCCCAATTGAAAAATGATGCGCATCATGAGAAATGGAGCATTATTGGAAGCATTTGTCGTGACCAGTGGGGTTAAGCTCCCACGCTCTTCGACCTCATATTACCAGTCGTGCTGATGGACATCTCTCGTGATAAGGGACCTGGAATCAACATCCATTACCGAATTGACGGTCAACTGCGCTATGAATAATTACATGTCAATTAATGCTTCGAGTCATCGGAGTGGATGGCTTCTAAAAATTCGCAGCCTTTCTTAGATGGGCAGAAACCAACAATTTAAGTTTGGTCCCAGGCAAATTTTTGCCCAGTTTCCAGTGTATCCACGGCACCTTGATGACAAGTGATCTCGACTCTTTACTGCCAACTGGTGCTCGTGCAGGCGTGTAGAGGCGGATTGTTCTGTTTGACCTACAATACACTGCATTGCAATCTGTCCGCACGTACGTCCATCGATTTCTTTTTATCCAACTAGCCAGTTCTGGGGTCGTGAAGCTGGTTTTGCAGTATAGTCGTCGGTTTGTGCACCACTCGGGATTTGCTGCTTACTCAGGTGCCGTCCCAACTTGTTCGAATATATTCCGCTGTATGGACGTGTTTGCTGGCTTCTAGCTCGGCTGCCTATCGGGGAAAAACTCTGGGACCTTGTCCTTTTTAACTCCTAGCGGTCTCTTGCATCGACGCACAAAAATGTCTATGAAAACCATTTCTGGAAAAACAGTTTTAACCGATAACTGAGTTCAATTTGGTACAGTTCACGTCAGAACAGTCCGTTTCTTGCTGGATTGAGTAGGGTAAGCTATACGCCACTTGCCAGAGTGATACGGTGGTTGCGCTCGTTGCTCTCTCTCACCTTTGCCCCCCTAAACGGGCCACGTGGTAGATACGTTTGACCAACACGGGGGCCACATTAGGGCATGGCATGCGTTATTCGGGTTGCGCTCCGCTAACAAATGCCGAACATGGGAGGTGTGATGGCACGCCTAGGGGAGGCTCGGATTTAGGGGACCCTGCCGCGCCAGCCACCTGCGTCCTCTCCCGCTTCCGGTCTTCTTGACTCGGTCTCGACACCGGGCTCAGGAGGGTGAGGAGGAGAGAGTGCGGTAGATGCAGCGCAAGTCTACTATCACTTTAAACTGAATCACGCGCAAGTCACCGTCCCTGCTCCACTTTCCCATGGACCATACGGTGGACATCGTCGGACTATGATGGTTGAACTGTCGGTTGCTCTCGTACTGAAGGATAACTTAAGCATCAGCATATTTATGCTAAACAGACGTGAAATTTCCCGTTGAGGACGTCAAGAAACAAGAGTTTGAGCTTTGGAATTCTATTCGCGGATTCTAACTTTGGTGGCGAAAGATCTGGGGTTGGATATAGGTGGCTGATGACGGCTAATGAGCCAGAAATGTTAATTCCAGTCTCACTTGACTTTGTAGGGCATGTCATTCTGCCCATATCGCTAGCCATTGTGAGGCTGCTGGCGGGGCATCCTGTCATAAATAACTGCGAAGTGGAACGACTTACAGAGTCTTAATGGTGTCTTCCCCGCTACACACTTTACTCGCGAAGAAACAACAGTAAACATCCTCCCGTTTCTCGAGTCAGTGTGTTAAGATTGAGTGATGGCTGTCTCGCAACCAGTGTCCACAGAAAAGACTCCAGTTCCGAAATAATCCTAAATTATGGGAGCAATCATCCGGAGGCCCACAAAAGGAGTAGTGTTCGAATTATTTTTCACCGCACCTTTCGGTACTGTAGCAGTGAGTTACTTCGTAAAAGATAGCTTTCCTACTTTTATCAATCATCCCTATCTAAGGATTCCCGATAAGCTTCGGTTAAAAGTGTCTCCAACGTCAGAGGCAACCACAAGCTCGGTGCTCTAATGGAGAAGGTGTGTAGAGGAAATTTTATTCCTTGCCCTACAAACAGGGATTCTCAGATGCCATCGCACGATAATTAGACGATTTGGTATTTTGCATCGCTCACAATCTGGTTTCGATCCTGCTAGCAGTACAATAGTCATTTTTAAAGACCCCATGCCCAAAGAGCAGCAAAACCAAAGTCATTTACCACATTCCATGTGCTATTAGCTCTTCGCGCTTACGTAGGCCATACAGGTCGACGATTTGGGACCCGCATAAACGAATATCAACTGGCCATCCACATCTGGGTGTTTGCGCTGCTTATAGTGTGATCACGGATTCAATTCGGGAGAGGGAACTTAGTGGTCACATGGCTAGCATCAAAATAGGCTATAAAATTCCTCTGGGCTTGGCCCTCAACACAAGCAGCATCAAACGCCACGTCGAGCTGGATGCACATTGCGAAGGTCTGCTTTGCAAGGTCCACTGACTTTGCGCCCACCTTAGCACATCAACTGCTTATCCGTGCTTGTCCAAGTAGAACTTCACTGATTCTGCATCCCGCCGCCACGTGATGCATTATCAGGAACTTTATATATGCATATAAATCTATATGTAACGCTCCTGTATTGTAGTTAGACTACCTCCGGTGCGATCATCTGGGTCATACTGTTCGTTACCAACCAGCAACGCATATCTTTGTGGCGTAAGATGCGCTATGCAAAAAGCGCACCCTACTTTCGCTATGTTTAGAGAGTCGCCAAAGGGTCATATTGAATCCACTTACGCGAGGAGCTGGACGCACCATGGAGCCCGAAACTATTCATCCTCTACTTGCATCCTAGATGGATAGAAATTTAGAATTGCTAATAAGGCATATCTGAATATTTGCTCGCTTCTCAAAACAGGTGCTAGTAGCGAGTTTATATAATGGTTTTGAGGGTTTCTGTGATTGTGTCTCACCACTGTGGGGGTACGGCTCATCAGTGGTTCCTCTGACAGTTCCCCGTGAGGTTTCGACCTTTATTCCTGCAGTTTTTCAATTCACCTAGGTGGCCTTGCGGACAAAATGTGAGCTACTACAGAACCGGACTGTTTTCCTTGGGTGCATCCTGTTAGCCTCAGGTGTACAACCAAACCCAGACAAGATCCCCTGTATCGTTGAATGACCAATACTCAAGTCGAGCCAGGAAATCCGTAGCTTTCTTGACCTTGCATCTTAGTACCTGAAGTTTGTCCAAAGGTTTGCTGGTATCGCTCCACCTCTTCAACCTTGGACTGAAAATTCTAGGCCCTTTTTGTCGACTTAGGAGTGTGAGAGAGCTTTCGATCAACGCAAAGGGAATTTTATATCCCCTCTGTCCTCAGACTCCCAAATGTTTACTCCCGATACTGATGCCAGCGATAGATCCATCGGAGCCGTCCTCTCTCAGCTGACGGACGAGAAAGCGATAGCGTTGGCAAGCAGGCTGTATGCAAACACAAGCGTTGTTGTAGCATTACGCGTCCTGAGAGATGTTAGCCTTGGTGTATTATTTCAAGTATGTTTGACTTTACCACTCAGGTCGCCATTTTTGGCTTGCGCAGACCATACTGCACCCTACAGTGGCTGCAAAATTTCACGACCCAGATGGCCAAGTAGCGCGCTGCAGAAACGTCATTTTAGTTCTGTATACTGTCCTGGTGTAAAACACCAAAATGTTGACGCCCATACTCGATGTCTGACTTCAACCCATGGGCCGTCAATACCGTTGTGATGGCCGATGACGTACACTAGTGAATACATCCTCAAGCTGTGCATCCGGATTTTGGCGACAGCTGCGTGGGTCCCGGAAACCGACCGGTAGAGAAATGAAGGATAAGTCAGTCGCCGAGCGAGCGCTGTGGGTGAAGTGGGTCAGATTTGTGTTCTCGTCTTAATCATTGGCGCTAACAAACCGTGGTGACTTGTTCGGCCGAAGGCGACGGTGAAAGGGATGCGGGTCAACTTAAGACGGAAGCAGCTGTTCGCCTGCGTTTTGGTGGCCAACTATCCATCGGGATGTAGTGTCGTACTGCAGTGTCTGTGAATTCGTGCTCAGATAAAGTTGCCTATCTCCGCGCCATGAGCTTCGCTACACCCTATCGCTGTATACGGATCTAATCACCGGATCGGATTAGACACAGTCGGACTACTATCGATCACCCGTCATGGTAACCGATTCATACCGATGATGATTGACCACTTTAATAAATGGTGCGAGGCCTGCACAACAGCACTAAAAAGCTTACTACGACCGACACAGTGCTGTGGCAGAACACCATATTGATGAATGGCCGCAACCGCCACTCGAGGCCGCTGCCGAATGTCACCGCCCGTGGCAAAGCCCGTACACTATCGTCTTCCAGCTTTTCCCCGACAAATTGTTTTCGTCGCGACCCATGGAGGCCCCATCTCGTTCCCACAATATTCTCCCCGCAGATTCCCTCCATCCCCCTTGGCGCGAATGGTTCAAATAACTACTTCGAGCTCCCTGGGATGGAAGGCCTAGAAACACTGCGAACAGTCGTCGGATCGGATTGGACACAGTCGGACCACTATCGATCACCCGTCATGGTAACCGATTCATACCGATGATGATTGACCACTTTAATAAATGGTGCGAGGCCTTACCTTTACTGTAGTACACTCCGATCGAGCATCGGTGTTCGAGAACCACCTCCTGGCCGAACTATACTCCTTGCTACAGATTACGAAAACCAGGACTATTTCCTATCACCCAGAGGACAACGGACTAGTCAAACGGACGAACAAACAATCAAGCGAATGCTGTCTACATTCCTCGATCGAGAGTTCTCCGATACCTGGGACGAACACTCATCACAGTGTCGGTTTGCACACTGGACAGCCGTCAACAACTCGGCCGGATTTTCTCCCGCACTACTACACTTTGGTCATGAACTTCGACTACCGCCGAGGGATAAACACACGGCGAAACTCCTCACGGTCCACAGGCAAACTGTACAACAGCACTACAAAGCTTACTACGACCGACACAGTGCTGTGGCAGAACACCATATTGATGAATGGCCGCAACCGCCACTCGAGGCCGCTGCCGAATGTCACCGCCCGTGGCAAAGCCCGTACACTATCGTCTTCCAGCTTTTCCCCGACAATTTTTTTTTCGTCGCGACCCATGGAGGCCCCATCTCGTTCCCACAATATTCTCCCCGCAGATTCCCTCCATCCCCCTTGGCGCGAATGGTTCAAATAACTACTTCAAGCTCCCTAGGGATGGAAGGCCTAGAAACACTGCGGACAGTCGTCGACGAACGCTCACCCATCGCTAACACAACTCACTCGTTCCGTTCTGTCTTGTGGGCTTACTCTTGAGCCCCACCAGCATGCGAAAAGCGGTTAGTGGCAGTAAAGGCAGATTAACAATACCGAAAAGGACCAGGGAGACTGAAAGGCCATTTTTGGCTTATTAACCGTCATTAGCAAGTCATACCCTACCTCAGGTTGTCTAAAACACGAGGCGTTACACTTCTAATAACCAGGTCGTGCGTTCGAGCCTTGGTGGTGCGCCACCTGGGGTTGGATATAACTGGCTGATGACGGTTAATGAATCAGAAATGGCCATTCCAGTCTCCCGGGTCAATTTCGGCAAGGTTTAATCTGCCTATAATACTACTAGTTATATTGCTACTAGCCGCTGTGCGGCTGCTTTTGGGACTGGAGAGTGAGCCACAAGGCAGAACTGAACGAGTGACTTCCGCTAGCGTTTGTCAACGAATGTCAATATTCCCGAGTTAAAAAGGCAAGCCAATGGGCCCGTGGCTCAATGGATGGGACGTTGGAACAGGTCGCGGGTTCGAGGCTCGAGTGGTGCACTACCTGCAATGACCATTCTTGTCTCCGTTGTCTTTGCTGGCATTGTTCATCTGCCTTTACTGTGAACAGTGTTTTCTTGACTGGGAGGCAGTGTAACGGGACAGGATGTCTCTTGAAACCTCGCTGTAATTTCTTTCCTTTAAGGAAGGCCATCGACCTGACCGAGTCCAAGACGTGTGAACCGGACGTTCATAACGGACCAGAGAAAGAGCGTGCGCGGAATAAGTTCAGATGGAATTTTAAGCTTTCATTGTTAAGGTGAGCTAGTGATGGCAGCATACAGGAAATGCGGATACGGTCAGCAAGCCTACTTCTACTTCATCTGCCTGGTAAAACGATAACAGCGTGCCTGGGGTCGCATAAGAAGTACAGCGTCTTCCGGTAAAGGTTTTTTTTTTTTATCGCATCCTCGGTTTTGTCGATAAATTAAAGTACTTTTGCCATATGCGCGCTGTGCATTAGCAGTTAATATTTCAGTCTCACGAAAGGTCTCGTTTGTTATAAAAGTTGGGAATGAATTTCCCCACGCATTGAGACGAAGCATCTGCGATTTCCATCCCACCCCTCATATAATTTGATATTAAGTAAACCTTTCATTGATTCAACTCTCTGATTCAACTGCCTATATCACAGGCTACGCAAACACCGGCGAAGGTACATCAATGACTGACTCACCGGAGTTGGTTCAAATAGACTGGGAATTCAGCAAACACTTGCAGTTTCTGATGATGGAGTAAAGTACGAGCAGAACACCCTGCATTCACGGAAATAGAACCTGCCGAACCCTCGAATTTCATTGTGGTTGATTGCCCCAAAATCAAGTAAAATAGGAGACAAGGACTGATGTTAATGGTTTTCCAAGGCTCCATCAACCCTAATCATAAAAAACCTCTAAAATAATAAAACATAAAATTTTCCAAGTTAAATTATAAGTTCGTAATTAGTAAGTTAGTTAGTTAGTTAGTTTGTTTGTTTGTTTGTTATTAGTTATATTTTGCACAAAGGTATAACCTAAGAAAAACCAACGTTGGACATGAGGAAGTTGTGGGTCCACAGATTCAGGTTTATATACACTTCCATCGATGACTCGGTCTCCAAATAGGTGAAAACGTCTCACTACGAATGCTAAAAAAACTGGGAAAAAGTTTGTCAGGGACTGCTAGCAGACTTCCTTCCGCCCAAAATATGGTCTGAAATGCGGATTAAAATAGACACGAGTCGCTGCATCCATTGGACCGGAACTGTCTGCGCTGGAAACTGTCAATTTCCCGCCGGCCCTAGGTCTGCCAAATGGGGGCCTAATGAGTGGAATCCGAGCGGGCAAGTTAATTCTACTTGGACGTGAGTAGTCAGCTAGGAGGTGTTTAAAAAAGACTGGTGCCTGTCAAGCGTAGTTGGGCGCGCAGGACACAGATCCGAAACAGTCAGACAGCAGCATGCGGTGTGATTCAGGCACACTTACTAGTGCCTACATACATGTGTAAGTGATGCTGTCACTTGAAATAGTTCGTCTTTATTGAGATGCATCTGCTTCGTAGTCGTTTGTTATTCCAAATTTTTGAGATACTTCCGTTGATTGGGACAAACAAAGCGTTCAAAGGTGTACGCCTAAAATTTTAGCTCAAATAAACACGAACTAAACTGAAAACTGCCTACGGGATATAGCTGTTGTTTAAACAAGCCAACTGAAGATGCCTTTCGGTGTTTCGGAGGCGGTCTCCTGCCTCCTAAGACCGATGGGGATCGGCATCGCCCACCGGCCGGAGTCAACCATTCGACATCTGGTTATGAGGCCTAAGAACCCCCACGAGGTGAAACAACAAACGTCATCTACCGGCGTTCAAGTGCAATTTCTGCGCAGTCAACTACATTGGAGTGACCGGGAAACGGCTAAAAACCCAAGTCAGAGAACACATGACGGCAATAAGAAGAATGGACCCATTATCTTTGGTGGCGGAACACTGCGCAGACTCTGGAAACACGTTCGCCTTCCAGAATGCCGAAATTATGGGTCGGGGAAGTGACCGCGTGGCAAGGGAAACAATCGAGACCTGGCCCACGGGAACAACCTCCACCAATCGTTGTGTGACGATTCCTACGGCTTTCCAAACCCTCCGAACGCAGCTCAATGATCAAAAGAGCCAACGTGAACATGGGCCTAACGTGCATCTGAACATCGGTGAGTCCATGGTTGCCACGCACGCAATCGCAACACAACTCAGACCCAACGAAGGAACAGTTATCGCCTCGGCCAGCTCAACCACTTATCCGGCAGGTGCGAATATACACGGAGGTGCGATCGCAACCAAAATTAACAGCCATGGACGGCAGCTTCGGTCGATGGAGTGCGGTGACGACTACTGCCAACGTGCGAACGCCGACCCCAACCAGATGAGAGAATAAGCCATCACTTGCCCTCCACCGTCCACCACCACGGACCCGGTGTACAGGCAAAGGATGATGGCCAAAGTGTGAAAACACCGCCATACTTTCATCAAGCAACATGATGACTGGGGATCTCCACCCACAACCCGGCCCATCCTCACGCAAATTCAAAGCCTTGTAGTAATCCCCAAATAATCGTAATGTTTCCACCTATTAATACCGCTGAAGCGTATTGGTACAATACTTATATCGATGATGAAATCTTGTTTGATTTTTGAAACGTCAGAACAATATAACCATGGTTCCCGTGATCACCTCTTCCTTTTCATATATATATATATATATATGTATGATAGAGGTGGGAACCGATACCAGGATTGCGGGTTCCGAATCCAAGATTATGCCACACTCGGGATTGGGTATGACTGGCTGATGACGGCTAATAAGCCAGAAATGGCCTTTCCGGTCTCCCTTGTCTTTGTCGATTACACTACATCAACATATGCTAAACGTCGCTATGCGACCGCCTGCGAGGGCTCTAGTCTGAGCTCAGGGGCACAACGGACCATACATGTTCCTTATGCAGATCGGTGAGCCCCACACTATCATCAAATTTCCGAGTAATCACGTAGCCCGC